>JAOUZG010006535.1:2439453-2460172 GCA_026289955.1 Argiope argentata
ATAGATAGATAGATAGATAGATAGATAGATAGAGAGAGAGAGAGAGACAGAGAGAGATAAACAGCAATTTTTTAAACTAATTTTGGTTTCAAATAATGAAAACAATTTATTATCCAGAAATATTTTGCTTTCTGAGACCGTCAATTCCAGATTAAAATTCGTATTATTCTTGTGTATTATTATTGATAAATAATTTTAATAATAAGACTATAGATCATTAACAATTTCTCATATGTAATAACTGAAAACAAATATCAAAATATTAAAATATGTTTATTTTTATTGTATTTATTTGTTACTTTTTCTTTATTTACTTAAAAAAATGACTTCCCTCTATACTTGTGTGTGTATAAGTATGGAAAGAAAAAAAATCAGTTTCAAATCATAATAATTAATTTGGTAGATTGAATTCTGAAATTCGGTAAAAAATACTGAAAAAGTATAATATTTCCAAATTTTACATAATAAGTTACGTAAGTGATATTTGATAATATTTTGCAAATTTACATAATCGATGCATAAATAAAATGTTTTAGGTATGAAAGTATTCCTTTTTGAATTGTTTTGAATAAAATTAACTTAAATGGGCAAGCCATATTAAATAAAGAGTAATACAGATTAGTATGTTATACTTTTAGAAATAATGATTCCAACTTAATAAAAGAACTATCAGTATTCAAAAAAAGCATAGATTAGTGTCCTATGAAGGCTGCAATTAGAAATTTGGAATTAGTTCTATGGAAATTAAATAATCTAAAAGAGCCGAAACACGTATTTCTGTAACTACAAAAAATATAGTCATGTTTAATAAATACTTTCAATTATTTATTTATTATTAATATTTCAATAACCCTTAATTATTAATAATTTATTAATAATTTAATAATTATGAATGAATAATATTTTAGTAATTATGAATGACTGATATGTTAATAATTATCACAGGCTAATATTTTAACAATTATTAATGAATAATATTTTAATAATTATTGATGGCTACTAAGGCTTATTAAGGATTAATGTTTTAATAATGATCAATGATTAGTATTTTGAAAATTAATAATGATTAATAATTAATATTTTAATAATTATTAATGCCTGATAATTTAAAAAATTATTGATAATTAAATTATTTTGAAATAAAAACTGGGACACATATTTGATTTTTAGTAAATTCAATGCCATACTCAAAAGTATGTAATCATCAGTACACCAACATTTTGTTTATACTAATTTTATGATAAAATTTTACCCAAGAAACATACAAGCAATTATAAAAGATGATAGATAAGAATTTCCATTTCTATAATTATTGCATTTTAACAAATACTTTTAAGTTAAATATACAGCGAGATGGATTTTCTTTTCGTGAATCTCTATGATTTGAGCTAACTAAAATATGTCTTCTATGTTAAAAATCTTATTCCGGAGACGTGATTCGTGAAGCACAGGAAAGTCATAATCTGACTGGATAGCGCCAAATGAAGCGGATGTAAGGAGATTCGAAATCCCCCGAGTCTATTCCGAGCACGTTGTCACGTGGATATTGAGCAACTGAAATTGGTACGCCTCAGAATGTCTATCTATCCCACCTAATACAAGTATGATTCGGATTTGCTTTTTTAACTAAAAGAATTTGTACCTCAGATATCCAATCATTCCTTTCATTTTTTATTGTTTTTTAAATAATTTAGCGTAATAATCGTATTTAACATCACGGCGTGTAATTTTTTGCAGTGTATTTGTTCAATTTTGGAGCATTGAAATATAAGAAATAAGGAACAAAATATATTCATCTTTACGAGGAAGTAAATCTCTAATTCCAGCAATGAAATTTATGTTGAAAGAATTAAGTATTACAGATCTGTACAATAGAGTTTAAAGTCAAATTATTTCAGCTGCAAAAATTTGAGAAATAAAAATACAATAATTTGGTTGCTTTATTAAAAAGGTGTTGTATTTACTATGGTTTGTGACATGTTTCTTAATACTGGGCAATCAGCACAAATATTAGCAATGTCTATTGAAAAGAAATGATCCAGATTTCTGGTATATTGTACAAACCAGATTAATGATATCACATAAATAATATTGCAACTAGACAAAATATCTATGATGGAATTCTTTGTTTCGATTTCTCTTCATTGTTGTAATGTGCAATCAACGCAATATAGTAGTAAAAATTGAAAATGCATCCCCAAGAATTTATCATAATGTTTAAATGAGTTTGACAACATCACATAAATATTAAAGCAATGGGAAAAATTAATGATGGGATTCTGCGTAATTAATTTTTACCTCTACGGAACTACGTGATCAACGTAATTGTAATAATGATTCTAGAAAAAACATTACCAAGAAATTACCATTATGCATAAACGAGATTGATAATATCCATTAAATGTTAAAGATAATTATAAAATGTTATGAGGGAAATGTGCATTCCTATTTCACAACATTATTCAAAATTATAATTTTTAAATAGTTTTTATTATTAGCAATTTTTTTTGTTATTGCAAGATAAATACGTTTTTTAAAATTTATTTATGTTATTTGTTAAGAAAAATAAAATATTCATGTTTCCTTAATTTATCACTATAAACGAAATTAGAACAAAATATTCTGTATAAACCACGATGGTGTGAAACATTCTGAATACCGTGCGAGATCAGTTAATATTGCAACATCATTCTTGTAAATGTTTTGTAAAATGAAAGGATCATAAATTAAAGAAAGTATTTTTTTAAAAAAGCGGGATTTTTCTGAGAATTGTTGCTTAAAATATACTCAAGGAACTCTGACACATGTTATGTCACACAACATTATTAAAATTAATTGTATCTTGAAAAAAAATGAAAGACAGATATTCAAAAGAATATTCTTAAGAAAACAGATCAAAACACTTGTAAATTGTTGTCAAAATACTGACAGATCAAACCACGATTTATTTTTTTGAATGAATTGCACAATTGCTTAGCAACTATTGATATGAGTTTTCAGAAAATTCTTCAAACGTGTAAACATAGATTTCCTAAAATGTAAACGGAATGGAATTTCTCGGAATCAGAATAAACATATTCTGATTCTGAGAAAATCTTTAGATTTGAACCTTCAAGGAAGAAGCTTTAACGCTGTGTAGTTTTGAACATTCCAAAGGCTTACGGTTTACTTTACTTTGAAAGAAATATACTACTTACATTTATTATTATGTGCTTGCAATTGTAAAAAAACATTCTTATCTCTTTCTTATGAAATTTAAAAAGCCTGATATAAACCCAATATGTGTGTCATAGACAAAAGTCAATATCGCTTGTCTTTTCTGAAAAATAACTCCAAAAAGTGACGAAACAAAGTATTTAATGATAACAATAAATAAACACAGATTTGTTATATCTAGAGGTCATATTTAAAATGAAACCCTCAATTCAAAGGGTTTTACAGATGGTTATGTGGCTACCAAATAAAAAGCAATTTTATTAACATGTCATGCGAAATATGCTCTGAGCATATTGTGTAAAAAATTGAAATTGAATCACCAATTATTGAAAATTACGTACCAAAGAATGTAATTTTCAATAATTGGTGTTGCAAGAGATTATAAGGCGGATTTTCCTATCAATTGATATTTTAATAAATAAATTTAATTATAATTACTATTATTTAATAAATGAAATGAAAATATTTTTCAGTACACTTGAAAAATGTAAAAATTCAGAAATTTCTAGGGCCGGATAGTAGCTCCAAACTACAAGGTAAACAAAAAAGTTATTGTCGTGTGCGCGTTAACCATTGAAAGAAGTGAGAATAAGTATGCAAATTCTTGTATGACGTGATTGATAAACCGTCAATCTAGAGTAGGAATATCAGTTGCTATGAAAGTAGGTCCACTGCTCACATTCATCCATCGTGACTCGTACAGTAACGAAGCGAAATGGAAGTATCAAAGGAGCTCGTTCGGGATTGTTTATTTTAAGACTTCAAAGTGGGCTTATCAGCCGCTGTATCAAGTCACCAAATATGTCAAGCGTTGTGAGATAGTGCTGTCATTGAATGTACGGCAAGGCATTGGTTTCAAATATTCAGGTATAGAGATTTGTCTCTCTATGATAAAGCTCGAACAGGAGGACCACAGGCATTGGGTGATGAAGCCCTGTAGACAACCATTGAGGAGGAAAGTACTCAAAACGTGTAGTAAACTTACGAGACAATTCAACACTTCCAGTGAAATGGTTAGAATTCCTCTGCATGGCTTAGGTAAGATATACAGACTGAGCAAGTCGGCTCCTCACATGGTCAAGTGATTCACTATGAGTTTCTACCAATGGATCAAATGGTCAATGAGAACCTGTACTCACAACAATTGGAACGTGTACAACAGGCATTGCATCAGAAGAAACCAGCACTGGTTAATCGAAAGGGTGTACTGTTGTTGCATGATAACGCGAGGCTGCGTGTTGCACGGGTGGCCAGGATTGCGATATAGCGACTTGATTGGAAGACTTTGTGGTATCCTCCTTACTCACTTGACCATGCACTACTAGATTAAAACCTCTTCCATTTCCTGAACAATCATCTTCGTGGGAAATCCTTCACCAATGAAATAGACGTGCGCCAAGTTCTCATGGCGTCCCAAATCACCGAATTTTACCGCAAGGGGGTTGAACAACTGAAGACACGTTAGAAGAAGGTGCTGGATGCCGATTATGATTACTTCGAGGACTAACAATAGGGACGCTGTTTGTATTTAATGTCCTGTTTGGTCATTAAAAACGGTAAGAGCATTTTTTGCTTTCCTTGTACATCAATATGGACTATGTAACAAAGCGTTATTTTAAATGAAAGCTGCAATTCCGATCAGCTAAAATCAAACCAAGCCATTTTGGGTTACGAATTCATTTGGAAAACTTTAAATTTCAAGTAGTTGCCAAACAACATGCTAATTGCAATTCAGTATTTTAATTAGCATGCTCTCGGTTTTAAAGAACAATGTTCCTTCTGCAGTATAAATGCTGTTTTCTATATACAATTAGAGATCGAAATAATAAAAATTCCATATCATTTGATTATTACTATTTTTATGTCTTTGTAATTAAAACACGACAGATTTAAATTCATATTTATTGGATGCAGATTGCAGATTATAAAGCCCTCTTTTTTTCTTTTATTGTAATACTTGGAATCATTGATAGAGTTCTGAAATAATTTGAAGTTTAATTTTGAAGAAAAAGAAGTCGTATCCGACTGCTCGACCCTCCACGAAGGTACATGGATTTGAACCACTAGGGCAAAATGATCAGACTGCCGCAACAACAACAATGGCGAGAACTGTGGTTGAGTACTAATTGACATCACTGGCAACAGTAAAACCCTATCCATAATAAGTACGATCCGTCATCCATGGAATAAATTGCCCTCATTTATTAGTGTACCCACCAGGGTGGCGATATAGAATCATCATGCCTCAAACATATCATCCTCAATTTCCAGGGGTACCCCCCGCGGGTTTAATGAAAAAAGAAATATTATCTCCTTTATTTTTTTGAGTTAAATTTTAAAGAATTGCCTTTAACCTTAATACAACATCAGAACTGACAAACCCTATTACAATTTCTTTTTCAGAGAAGGAAGAGGGCAATTCATCATTCACATGCATACTTATATAATGATATTATATTTCTTTGTGAAATTAGCTTTACATATTTTAAATAGATGAATTTTAATTAAAACACCTAATTGTTTTAATAATAAGTGGAATTTTTATTAAAATTTTAATTACTAATCATTAATTCTTAATACCGATTCTGTTTTCGCACATTAAGTCTGATGATTCTATGGCAAAACATAGCTCTTTTTTTATTAAACTCAAAACACTAATATCTTATTGAAAAATCGTTAATAGTAACAAATAGTAGAAAGTGTATTTATAGAAACTTAAATTTAAGCAATAAAGAAGTAATGCAGGGAATTACATTTAATAGACTTATATGTTTTTGTCACTTTTATGGGAGTAATTGAAATCTGAATGAACTAATCATTTTTCTCTCTGCTATGCTTTCCCGTAGGGAGACGTAAGATCGAGAAAACAGTATTTTTGTAAACAGCACAAGTCGCGTAACATGTTGCAAAGTATTGTAGCGAAAATTGATCCTCACGGCCAAGCACATCTCGCCTCAGTCGTTTAGTCGGCAAGCTCGTCAACGGAAGGTTGTGGGTTCGAACACAAGCGAGGAACATTGCCGAATAATAATAACTTTTGTTTCAATTCTCTTTATGTTAAATTTATGTTAACTATGCAAATCTATATCGATAATGTAAATTTGTTCCCAATTTTCAGTGAGCTTTCAAAGTCTTTAAGGTACGGAAAAGAAAGGTTCTTAAATGTATATAAGGAGTTTCTCAAAGAGATAAACATAAAATAAGCTTTAATTGATCTTGAGTGCCGTCATTTCCATTGGAATTACCTTAACTACATGACAATATTATAAGGTTCTAAATATTTTCGGAAAAGAATTGTAAACAGCTATTCCCTTCTGTCTCTGCAATCCATTCATGTAAACAGACGAATGCTACAGAAATTAGTCATTTTGGAAATAGTATACTAAAAAAAAAACCTACCGTCAGGTGAAAACCCTTAACATAGTTACCGTAGGTAGACGATTCTAAGTAAAGAGGGAAGTAGGCATTAAAATAGGCCACCACATTTGGCTGACTAAGCGCGCTTCATCAGGCAAAAAATTCATTTCACTTGCTCTCATACAGATATATTTACTATAGTTAAATAAAATTAAAATGTAAGCAAACTCAAAAATTCCTTGTTATTTGAGCTTTAAAACAATGTCTTGAATAAAAAAGGCTTCAACTATATTTCTTCAACTGCTTTTGTATTATTTTTTAACCTGTGACTGCCATTAATTAAAGGAAAACCATTGGATAGTAACAAAATAGTTTGATATTTTCTTGAATATCAATGTGTCTTAAGAGTGGTTAAGTTCAAACTTAAAACCCCCAGTTATGTTTTTTTTCACCAATGGAGGTTTTTATTGACGCCCATGTGTATAAGGGGACAGTCTTTCACTTTCATGCCCTGCTTCTAATAAAATTTAATGAAAACAGGAGTCAAGAACTGACTCTTTAAAAAAATATTAAAGAGTTAGTGCTTGACTCCTGTTCAAAACAATTCTGCAACATTCTGAACTATAGATTGTGTTTGAGAATGCAAAGTCTTCCCACTTTCAAATATAATCATTGCATAATGCAAATCTACAGTGTAATTTCAAAAATTTCAAGTTCTCCTTCACATCTAAGATCAAAGACTGATAGAGTGAACCATGAAATAGAATGGATGAAAAAAATCACAAAATATGAGCGTCAGGCATTGATCGAAGTACAAAGGAAAACCAGGCTTCTAATCGGCGATTTTTTTAACAATAATGGTTCTTCAAACCTGTTCTTTTTGATCCAAATAAAATACAGTCCTTTCCGTCACTCCCAAAATGTCTTGTTTCCAAGGCGACGGATTCCTACTTTTAGGGTTACTAGGGTTTTTCTCCTGACGGTAGGACAATAGATAGGTAGCATAACATGTACAATATGATGAGTTTTTATATTATCAAGAAATATTATAAAATTTCGCAAATAATGTTTATCATCATACTATATTGCCCAACCTGACCTTTCTGTCATACTATGAGTTAGTACACAAAATTTCAGAAAAAAATAATATACGTGAGGATCTTTTATAAAGTACATTTTTCGAATTTAAAGAAAAAATAAATCAAACCTATATCATTTATTGCCTTGTTTATCAATCATATTGGACCGAAATAACCTTTGAAGCTAACACTCTGTGGCAGATTGTTTTCTTGAAATACCATGCCTCTTGTATTCTCTCCTAATCTTCGAAAACATGGTGCAGATGTGCCCAAAGGAAAATAGAAACTTGTTATTTGTAGAAGAGGAGACATTTTCCTGTCCGTATTCTGTGAAGGAATTCTTGCGTCATACTGCACAGGTTAGCAAAATATTGCTTTTTATATATTCGGAAAACATTAAAGACGAGACATGTCTGAAATAGGATGAATATATGTTTGGCATATAGTCTCGAATAATACGATCTTCTTGGAAATGAATATTTCTGATCAAGTTTCTGTATAAAAAATTCAAGAGTATTTCTATTAAATACTTTTATTTTAACTTCGGTTCCAGAAAAAAAAATACATTATAAGATGTGTCAGATAAATTTAAAATTGAAAGTGTGATGCATAAACTTTTAAAAGCAGTTTTCAGTGTGAGAGAATTTGCGGAACTATAAGAAATAATATAAGACAAAATAAATAAAAAAAAACAGGTCAAAAAGAAAACATTTATTTTCCTGTTAAAATAACTTTGTACGTGATTTACAAAATAAATCTATAATACTAATTCGGGTAAGAGTAATGAAATAAATATTTTTTTTAAAATACAAATAGAAGATATTTGGATTAAAAATGCATTTTCAATTCTACCCACCACCTATATGTAATGAATATATATTTTCTAGTACCAAACATCAAGAAATGTATGTCGTAAAGAATGTGCATTTTTTAACAAAAAATAATAAATGCTATTATTGTCCAAAAAGTTTTTAAAATGGGCCAAATATTTTTTCTCGGGGGGAAGTAGGAGCGAAAGCACAGAGATCAATTCTTATAAAGGTGACATTTTTTTTTCTGAAGTGGAAAGCTTAATTTATTTATACATCTGATTTTTGCCGAATGAAAACATTCATTTTTAGATGGAACGTGTGATATTTCTAGTGTTGTTTTATTACTTCAGTAGTATCGCGAACAAATCAACTGTATTGTTTGTTTACATGTTTGCTATAATTTAATATCTTTTGGGGACGTTAAAATTGATAAATATAAAGATGATAAAATTACATTCCATGAAATATTATTGGTAATTGTTTTACAATAAATTTAAAACCTCCACTGGTTTTTCAATGCTTATTTTATAAAATTAAGAAATTTATTTCCTGTTGTTGATGATATCGTGTTCCGTTTTACAGTGGAAAGAGTACAGTTGGTTCTGAGGGTAAGTCATAGAGCAGATTCTTCAACCCATCACGAAGGCACACGGATTAACCATAAAAACTGAATGACCGGACCGCCGCAACAGGAATTAGTGAGAACTGTGGTTGAGTCCTAATGGTCATCACCGCCCACGGTACAATCCTCCCCGAATGTAATAGGTCTAGTTATCGATAGGAGAAGTCTAACCTCCACCTATTAGTGTACCCTACGTGTTGGCGAGATCCAATTACCATACCGGAAGCATCTTATCCCCCAATTACGGAGAGGGGAATTGGTTCTAAGGATATGGAACCCTGAGCGCCTGAGGGCAAAAATTTGACTCCGAGCTCACACAACACACAAACCCATGCAACACGGCGAATATCAATTATGTATTTCATACTTTCATCCACAGGTCATAATTTACACCTGGAACAACTCTCAACCAGTACGTCCAGGGACATTACTCTCGACACGCAGGGCATAGTAACAACGACAGATTTAACGTGCACCAACCAACGCACACATGGAGAGCCTTCGGTTAGTGGGTTTGAACTCGCAGCCAAAGGATGTGAACCCAACGCCCTACTAACCTGGCTATCAAGGTCCAATTTTTTTTCGTAAAAAAATATTTCTGATTTTAAGAACTAAATCATATTATACTTTAGTATTTTAGTTGCAGTATATTCTTTTTGTATATCAGTTGCGTAATAAACCGGACAACGATATATTATAACAGAAATTCAAAAATAGATTTATCAATTCACTTTCTAATCTGATTATCTGTTAATAATATGATGTCACAATGAACGTCCATAGTGATATAATAAGTAGCTATTTTGAAGGGTGTTGATTTTGTAATATAGTGCATATCAAAAGAAAAAAAATATATTACTTTCCCACAACTTTTATATTTGAGCCCTGTTTATGACTTTTTAACATACAATAAAATTTGAGGCTAGAAATAATTAAATAGGCCAAGTATAACTAAGAAGTTTTCCCCCTCTTGAATTTACAATGGAAAATGTAAAGAAGGATTATACATCTGAAAATCCATTTTCCAACAAAAAACACAATCTTTGCATCACTGGAAAAAGATTATTTTTTCTGTAGAGCAGAAAACGAAAGTTTTCAATAAGACTTTGTTTAGTTGGTATGAAAGTAATGTATTAGATTATTCATAAAATTTTGTAAATAAGACCAGAGTATTTCACAAAATAATTTAATACATAAGACATTTTCTGCTATTGATCCGATACAGAATTCTTCATTACCACAGCAGTGAAACTCTTATTTAAGATCCGCCCCGGCTCTAGCCATGATTCTCATTTCAGAAATCATATTTTAGTTTCCTTTCGAAACAAGCTTTAAGCTCAAAATTCGTTCCTTCAAGCGTGATATTTTCCACTAACATGAATAAAGCATGGTATAAGTAAAAAAGTCGAAAACCCGAGTTAAAATAACATGAGGCTCGTCAGACAAAAGAAGAAAAAAAATGTGTAGTCTTCCTTTTTCATTTTCTCTTTGTTAGATAAGCCTCATTTTTGTTAGTCGAAGAAACTATTTCTTGTTTTCTCTTTTTTTTTTCTTTTAGAACAAATTGAATTCTGCAAAATTGAAGAATGTAATTTTAAAAAGATCACAGAATTAGAAAAAAAAAGCTACTAATCATTACTTACTAGATTAGAAGAACTGTATATATCTTCTTAATATAGCTTTAACTATTAATACATTTTACATATAGTTTTAGTTATTCAATTTAATTATATATTTTTATTGCCCTTTTAGAAAACATAATTTTAATTTTCTTTTTTTTCTTAAGTAAGCAATACATAATACATTTGTTCTTTTGAGCAAGTATTAAAAACAATGTAATTGTTTCTCTAGCTATCTATAATTTTGGTGTCACCTAATAATTGAAATATATAAAATTTTAAAGTTACTTTACTCCAATTTATCTATTATTTAAATCATTACTGTTGAAAGCATACACCTTTCAATTAAAGGATCTTTTATACAATGTTACTCGCTAATTGATTATAAAAAAAATTTAATAATTTTCTTTGTAAATTTACCGCTCTGTTTTTTGTAGCATGTTGCATTAGAGAAAATAAAACGTTAGAGAAACCTTTGCATGCATAATTTGCTTGTATAAATATATACAACTAAGCCAATTTTAATTAATTATTTTTATAAATAAAGAAATATCTGGTATGCACATGAAATTGCATATTAATATATAATAAACCTTAGCACCTTATAATAGGACGCAAATTGTGTTAAGTAAAAGAAATAAAGGTATTGATTGTAAAAATAAAGATTGATATAAAAAAATCTTTTTTTTATCTCACACACATGAATCTTTTTAAATGTAGAATAATGGATTTGTTTATCGATTTTGACTTTTTATTGCCATATTAGTTTAAAAATAAAATAAAATAAACCTTACTATAATTTAAAGTAAACATGAAAAAATAAATCCACCTGCACACACATGTTTTTTTGCCTATCATTTCTCTTTTGTTTAAAAATGCAAAGAGTTTATGAAATTTTATGTTTCTTTTGTTTGAATCTTTATCTAGAAGATAAAGATTCAAACAAAAGAAATCTCTGAAACAATGTATCTTATTTTTACAGGAGGATTGGGATTAAAATGCCCCCTGCCTGTGCTTAGCACTTCAAATTATTTTATTTTTTAGCGGAAGTCAGTTAGCAACACAGGTTAAGAGATCATTTCGCAAGTCGTCCTATTTATAGACATAATAGTGATAGATCAAATTTTTTCATATATTCATGAAATGTTGAACATAATTCATGATACAAAAACAAAACAAAATGGAGATTTAGAATACTTCAGAAAATCTCATTGAATCCTTTGCTGATCATATAAATATAGCAAATCCTTATTTAAAATACATTCTTATTCAAGATAATATGAATAAATTATCTTGATATTTATGTTAACCATTTTCTCTATTCTAAATAAATAATAATACAAAAATATTTTTGTGTATATATGTTAAAATTAAAGACAAGCTATGTGAATTAAAAGGAATATTTTTAAGCTTATTTTTCTGAAAAATTTCAAATGTAAACTATAAGAAATTTCTAGATTAAACCATATACTACTGAATTGTGCTACTACTTTTTATTGTCTACTGAACCATATATTACTACCATATACTATTGAATTATACTACTACTTATTGTCAAAATATTTTGAAACAGGAAAGAACTACTTACATTAAAAATAATAGTTTTATAGGAATGAGATGAGATAAATGGAAATGAAAATAGAAAAGGTATGGAAAAAGGGGTTAATTTCTTTTTTTATATATTTCTTAAATTTCGCTTTCATGTCTTAAGTATGAACTTATTTCTATGAGAAAGTTATAAATTTTGATCACTTCTTTTAATCTTGTGCAGAGAAAAACTAAAATCATGTGTAAGTACCAGACAATTTGGAGACAAAGTGACTCAAAATGGGTGGAAATGCTCATGAAAATGAGTGTGTGTACTCAAGGATTAAATAGGAATCTATTAGTATGAAATAATAACTCTTTACTGATGTGCAATTGATGGTGATCTATCTACTAAGCATCAAAATAAGCAAATGACATGTAAACAATTAACGCAATTAAAACTTAATCGTCCTATGTACTTACAAATTATCTAATTAGAGATGCAAATTATCTAAATCTAACATACCCCAACTCATCTATCAAGAATCTATTCTTGAAACATTAATAAATCTCTAGAAAAGTTTGTGAACTTTGATAATTTTTCCTAAAGAAAAAAAATAGATAAATAAATAAAATTCAGTCCTAACTCCGAGCTTATATTATCAACTATCATCGTAACACCTTGGGGCAGATGAGGCAGAAGAACTCAAGAAAGATCGACATAAAACGGAAAAAAATGGATAAAAGATCAAAGTATCTTCTGCACTTTTTTTTCGAAAACAAACTGAGTGAGATCTTCCTAGCTCTTACTAAAGAAGAAACTTGGAAAAGCCATAGAACGGATTGTTGACTTTTTCGTCTGCTCTTTTGTCCATTCTTGAACCTGGCTGCCCCGCCAATTTGTGTTTGTCTTTTTGAAGTGGCGTGGAATGTGGCCTTTGCTATCGACTTACCAAGACGGTGCTTACTCTTTTATTGAGATTGACTCGTCGTAATGAGCAAGCTGTTCAAACTTTTTTACCAAGTTAGAAACATTGCACATTTGATCTTTATTTTGAAGGAAACTTTATATGTTTCGAAAACAGAAGATTGGAAGTAAGTGGTAATATAAACGATTTGGGAATTGAAAAGTGTATTATTTTAATTAAATAAAACGGTGAAATACTTTGAGAATACTGTTTTCTTTTCTGTTCTGAAATTTGGATGGAATCGTTTATATTTATACTGAAAAAATTGATTAAATATGATTTGATAAAAATTGATTCTTAAATTAAAGAATCATTTACTACAGAATATATCATACATTTTTCTGATATACTTCTTCATAAGAAAATTATTTTTTTTATTTGGAGTGGATTATTATCCTTATTTACATATATAGTATCGACATAGAAAATAATTTCATAATTCTCAATTACAATCAGATAAGTTGGCTAATCTTGTTGGCTAGTATCAACTTCTAGCTACCAAATTAAATAATCTTTTCCCCAACGACGGATATCATGAGATGTGTAGAATATGAGGACAAGGTAGATTTTTAATGCATTTTAATTTTGAAATGATTTTCCAAAATAACCTTAGACTAAAATTCGTAGACGAAATCATAGTGGTAAATGTTTCTGTTATTGGACATATGAATTTTAAAAATAAGAAGTACAAAATAATTCTACTAATTATAAATATCTCTTCCAAACGAAAGAAGTATGGGAAGTTAATTAAGAATACCCATCAGAATTAATTATATAAATGGTGGAAAATATAAAATTAATAATTATATATTACAAAGATTTTATATCAAATTATTCCCTTTTGAACTTTTCTTATTGAAATTTAAACTTCAATCGAATATATTTACTTATAGTAAATATGATTGTCTGTTTGAATTAATGCTCTAAATATCTGATCAATTGACCTAGAGATGCCATATATGGTTTTCTTACATCGAAGGGTAGAAATGTTCTCATTAGAGTGATTTTTTAAATTTTTTATTATCAATTTAAATAATTAAAAATAAAAATAAATTTTGGCGTTTTACTAACTTAACTTCCAAAAATATTATTGCTCAAAATTGATTTTTACAGCATCTTAATATTTTAAAAAAGTAATCATCATTTTAATGATAATTAATTAATGTTTAAAACGTGCTATCCTAAAAAAATCATATTTTCCAAATTTTATTTCGGAGAAAATGAAAATAAAATTTAACCCGCACCAGTATGCTGATGAGATGGAGAAATTAGCTTATATAAAGGATTCACCATCTCGTTAAGAATAACCACTTGAGGCCTTAGCCAAGATTGCTTTTGCTAAAACCATGCATGGAAACAAATATTTCACTTGCATTGAAATATTTCCGAAGCTTGTTTCCATTTTAGATAGAAGCTTCGGAAACCAAACATGAATATTACATTGGCAGAGGTTCTGGAAAGTCTTTTCAATTCAAGAATAAGCAAAATAGACAACAATAGACGACTCTCACACGATTTATTAATGGCCACACCAATGTTTCTTACTTTAAACAGGACCCAAAATATTTGCTGGTGTCCAATTGGTATAAAGCTGACCAGATGTTCTCTTTGCACACTTTGAATGTTTTATTTTACCAAGGATGGCGTTTTAAAGTACCCGATTTTTTCAACGAATTCTTTTAAGTTTTTAGATTTACGGATATAATTTAGTAAAGCTAGATAATCTAAGATTTATAGATATGGCCGTAAATGATTTGATGCATATAAGTTGATTAGCATGAATTTATAGATTCTATTTTATTCTCCCAAATATATATACTATGTATTTATATTTATTCCCGGGTATTGACTCTCATAATTTTTTTAGCATCAAAAGAAATGTAAAACATAATACTTCTAAAGAGCGAAAATAATCATTCAAAGAAATTCTACAACACAGCTATTAAAAATTTGTTGAATGATTCATTTTCTTTCCTCATTTGCAATGGTTAGATGTTGAATTTGAAATAATATATCTCATAGTGATTGTAATTGCAATTTCAATTGGCCTTTTTAGGTAAATATATATATAATATAAGGAAATACCTCCTTAAGTTTTTGATTTACTGAATTCATTTAATTAATCAAAAGAATGGATTTTTAACTCTTAAAAATAATTTTTAAAGTTAAGATTTATTTTCTTTTTCTAATGCATATAACATTCACTATCAAACTTTAGATGTATTTCAGTATACAAAATGAAAACTTTACTGTTAAGTTATGTATATGTATAAAATATCTAACCATGTTCAAATCTGGATAGGAAGATAGTAGTTAGAAATATAGTTATGAATAAAGTTATAAAATAATCAGAAACTAACGTAAGTTACAAAAATAAATATATTTACATCATTTAAATTACATGAGGGTTGATCTCAAGTTTCAATACTAAGAAAGTTTTGATAAAACTTAGCATGAATTTTAGAAATGAAGTTATAAAATAACAACAAAAACACAAAAATGATTATTTTATTTTTCAAAAATATACTTTTGAAATTTTTCTTGAATGATTTGCTTATATTTTGTTTTTATAATTGGTGTTATGTCAAATGTATAAATATTTTGAATTAATTTATATACATATAAGTTATATATATTAATATTACTCAATTTTATATACATTTAATTTGTATAAAATATAAATAAATTATATATATTAAATTTACAGCATTATTACCTAACAAAGCCAAGCTCATATTATTGAAGCATATATTGCTTTATATGAAAATATATACATTATATATTAATTAATTCATACATTAAAATAAAAAAATGGAAAAAATGGAAAACTGAGAAATTAATTTACTCTCAGTTACCTTGGACAATTATCTCTGTTTCCATCTTGTCTTCTCCCATAGTGTTACTCACGTAGCACGTGTATTTCCCAGCATCGGACGGAGTAATTTCTGAAAATATTAGAATACTTCCTTCTTGTCTTTCGGCTGTTCCTAAGCCAGGCAGGATCAAATCATCGCCATAATGTTTGCGCCATCGATAATTCGGAATAGGGTAACCTTGTGCTATACAGGGTAAAGTAACTCTTTGTGCAGGTCGTACGGTAATACGATTTGTACGTCTGGTAATTCTTGGGGCTTGACTGTGATGAGGTTCTGCACGAGAGAATAAATACAAATAAGTCTAAATCAATATGTCTATATGGAAATAGATCGATAGATACACATTTATATATATATATACATATGAATATATGAATGCTAACCTTACACTAACTGAATTTATAAGTCTATTGGGTTTGGTTAAAAACTGGATGATACAAATTTATTGTGTGAAAGAAAAATATGTTCATTGATATATTTCAGATTGATTGAAAACAAAACAATAACAATAAGATGTTTTTATGCAAATATAAAAATACATGAATTATTATCTTATATATGGCGCAGCTGTACATTTTAATTATATATGAATTGAATTAGTATATAATTTAATCTTCGATTTTGGAAAGAGTTATGTTTTGCATGAAGTAAAACTATTTAATAGATATTATTTTGAATTACTGCTCTTCTCGAAAATAAAGCGATTTATTCAGAATAATTTAACTTCTCCATTGTTATTTAAATTACATAATTGCTCTATTTTCTTTTATACTATACAAAGTTTCAATTTTTATAGAACTTTTTAAGTTTTATACTATACAAAGTTTCAATTTTTATAGACCTTTTTTAAATTTTATGCTATACAAAGTTTCAATTTTTACAGACCTTTTTTAAATTTTATACTATACAAAGTTTCAATTTTTATAGACCTTTTAAAGTTTTATGCCATACAGTCAAATTTTGTAGACCTTTTAAAATTTTATACTATACAAAGTTTCAATTTTTATAGACGTTTTCAAGTTTTATATTATACAAAGTTTCAATTTTTGTAGACCTTTTTAAATTTTATACTACACAAAGTTTCAATTTTTATTGATTTTTTTTATTTTTTAAAGTTTAAATTTTTATTAGCCATTTGAAAAGACAAATAAAACGTAAATGGACTGAAAGACAAGCTGTTTTATTTTACTTGACCAAATCAGTTGCATAGAATATGGTGCATAAAAGATTCGTAAATACATTCAATTGTTAATTACTCTTCTTTAATTGTTTAATTTGTATTTTTCATTAAATAAGATAAAATGTTTGTTAAAACTTTCCCTAATACAATATTCCCAACAAAGCATACTCTAGTAAGCCAGCTAATTAGCTCACATGTCTGATAGCCTCTTTTGCTGAAAGAAGTACGTTCCATTAATTTTTCAACGCATAAAAGTCACTGGTCAATAACCCGTAACATATCACGTTCTTATTTATGATATTCTCAATCTGTTTGATCAAGAAAACAGTCAACAAACGCCATTTGCACTTCAATTTATACAAGCGAACGAGCAAATGGGCTTCATAAGTTTCCGGATGCATAAATCTTAGCAAATATTTGGTTATTTAGAGAAAGAGAGTCCTCCCAAACGTCAAGAAAAACCATTAAATTAAATTGAGCTTGCGAAAGTATGGAGTCGTCTAGAAAAACATTTACATCATTCTTAAATTTTTACTCCAGGCTTTCCAGAAAGAGTTATAATGAATGCCATTATTTCATCTTAGGATAAAAATAGTTCTCTAAAGTATTGTATTTCATTATGATTTGATTTTTGTTACTATTTTGCGCAGACAAAGACTGTTACCTATAAATTTAATGTATTTCGGTTCATTTGATTTTTTATGCCTTAAATTAAAGTTATTAAATGACATCTTTGAAATCCTTCCTTTACAAATTATCGAAAAATGCCAGAATTTCCTATGAATTAAAAAATACATCTTTATATTTTAAATTACACATCTTATGATTTGTTTAGCATTACATTCAAATAAGGTTTATTATTAATTTATTATCTAGCAAGGCCGGGATGACCTGGTTGGTTGACCGTAGGACTCGTACTCCTTAGGTTACGGGTTCGAAGCTCCCCGGCCAAAAGATTCCCCTAGTGTGTGGCTGCTGGCGCTCGTTAAATCTGTTCGTGGTCGCAAAGTCCTCCATATCGAGAGTAATATCACTGGGGGAGCTGGATCAGAGGTGATCGTTCTCTGTTCTAGGTCTAAATTACGTTCTGAGATGTATGAATCAATTTACATGAATGTAGTCCGTCCCCCAAAAAGGGTCGTGACGTGTGTGTAGCTAAGTTGTAATCTTGGCCCTAGATGGCGCTACTTGTGAAACAAGAGACCTGCATATCCGGCTTAAAATCTGCTAATGTATGAGCGGGGTTTGTCCATGACAAGTGCCATAAGTAACAACAACAGTTTATTATTTAAGGAATATTTTTTAGAATAAGTAATTGGGTATATTAACCTATTTTCTATAAAGATAAAATATAGATTTAGGAAAATGAATGTCAATAAAACCTTTTATGGAATTCAGGTTATGTATGTATTGAATATACAAAATATGTTTCATTCCCTCTGTTCACATTTTGTTACATGAGCTGAAACTGAATTTCCAAAATGATCGATATTTTAAATTTCATTTGTATGAAGGGTTTCCGATGAAAATCAGGTTAGCCAGAATTAATTATGTTTAATTTAAAACTAATTTCACCTTCGCAATTTACTTTTAAAGATTTCCAGTGATAAATATTTTCATATTGCAAAATACGGCGCATTTTAATTGAATAAAAATTTTAGAAGCCATTTAACAGATATTTTCTCTGTACTTTCTTAAAGGCTCCACATTTTTTAAATAAAATTTGAAAAAAATAATAAGAAAGTAAAAATATTCACTAAAATACTGTTCAAATTAGAGCATATTGCTAAATAGAATAAAAGAATAATTTTCTATTAATATAAAGAAACAAATTCTTTAAGATCAATTCAAACTTGTGATGGATTTAATTTTCGGATAAGTTTCTTCTAGAAGGACCAGAGAAAGATATTTTTTTAAAGTGGCTTAATTAATTGGCTTATGTAATTTTCTACAGACATCACAAAACAATTAAATGAAAAATTCTATTTTCAATTCAAATGTTGCAATACGGCAAAGTGCAATAATGTATATATTTTACTACTTAGTGTCTGACATTTTATTATAAAAAGGTTAAAACATATATGACTTGTTCGTTACAATTTGAATATAAACAAAATTCAATTAAAAGGAATCATAAGCTTGTATTTTGGAAAAAATGAAAATAAATATCACAGTAGAAATACCTTGTTTCAATTTTAGCTTATGTATTATTTTTAAATCAAATTAGTGTCCAAGTTTGTTTCCAAAATATACCAAGTGAATTCTTTCCATGCAAAAATATAATTTTTCTTTTATATCTTTATTTAATTTAAATTCCCGCTGAGTTTATTCGCCAATGATTTTCTCCTCTTCCATTACATAATTACATTCTTGCCTAATTTGAATTTTTTAGAAGTTTCTCTAGGCAAGAATTTTTCATTTTCCTCAAGCTTGAATTTTCGCACGAATAATTTCATAAGTTGCTTAACCCATGCTGCTAATATGTGTCAAAACCACAAAAATGCAAATAACTTTTCATGAAGAAGATTTTATGTAAAAATGATGCAAAGTACCTAGTTGGTATTCTAAACAATTTAAAAGTTTAAAAAGTTTTCTAACTTTGAGTAAAAATTTAAATTTTATTTAATCGATAGTTAAAAAATTCAAAATCAACTGTTTTTAATATTTCAATTTTAGTCACTTTGAAAGCAAAATATTTATTTATTTTCTTCGACTAGTTCGCCATAATAAGGATATGTAATTTGCCTTTCCAAGTATGTATTATAATTGATTAATTTTATGTGCTATTATTTATTAGAATAAATCATTGCGTATAAAACTATATATGCTTTTTAAATTGTACTAGGGTTTGCTTTTATGTGTGTTTTAAGAACAGCAGCGAAAGATTCCACAACTTCTGACACATTAAAGGTCCGATGTTTAATTCTGTTAGTCATCATAATTCACACATATACAGTTTGAAAAGCAAAATATTCCAGTATATTGAAAATTTCATTTAAATTTTTAATTACATTTTGGAGAAGATTTTCACCGCTAACAACGGAAAGTATTATTGCAAGATCTTTATCTTGCAATAATACTTTCCGTTGTTAAGATTCATGTTAAGACTCATGACATCTCAAACACATTACTAATGATAATGTGTCACGCCATCTTAAACACATTAATTAATCTCAACACATTACTTATGATAATGCTAAAATGGATTTGCCCAATTTAATAAGCAGTTACTTTTCGTACTCATACTTTACATTGTTATAAGGCTCTTTACAGCTCTTTAATCAAAACAATCTTGCAATTGCACATATATTTACCCAAACGCTAAGGTTTAGTTTAGTTTATTTATATTAACGCCTCTTATAGGGCTATTTTTAACATGAGGGCTATTTTTAGTTGGACATAATAATATATTCAAACTTGAATAAATAAAACCTAATGTGTTTTTTTACTATATATATATATA
>JAOUZG010006535.1:2475556-2489965 GCA_026289955.1 Argiope argentata
TATATATATATATATATATATATATATATATATATATATAATCGGTGGATAAAGTATCTAAAATAATGTTAATGAATAATTAAATATATTATATTGTAATTATTAAATATATTATATTTAAATATCCGAATATATTATATTGCATTTTTTAATTAAATTAAATAAAACCATACATAAACTTTTAGTTTTTAACAACATTCTTAATTTCTGAGCCATACATTCTTATTTCTATTTTCTTACATACTTAATTGAGGTTGATTATATTGCTAAGATTATTTTTCCATTGATACATAGTTTTATAAAAAATTTCACTTGAAATTATTATAAAAATTTTTAAGTTTTAGAATAAATATTAAAGTCATGTTATTTAAAATTAATACATACATTCAAAATTATGCTAATAAATATTATTCCTAACTTAAGGTTTCTGATTGTTGCTCTGATGATTTATTATTTTATATCAAGAGTCTAATAACATTTTCTTGGCCGCAACCTAAAACAAGTAAAAAAATATGCAACAACTTTGTCACAATCTTTTCGCTGCCTATGCAATAATCGCAGTTTACATGAAAATTTACTAATTCAGTAATGTTAATTTCCTACGTAGATAGTTGAGCAATAATATGCTTTGGTATGCCCTTTCTTGTGTTGGTAACAGTTTAATTTTTATTTGAAAGTTAAGATATTATTTATTTTTTTACTTAGATTCATTTACTTTTTTACTTACATTTCTAAGGCATGTTATGAAACTTAGTATTGAAAGAACATTTTGTTGAGTTGCAAATATTGCAGTTAGGCTCATTTATAACTGTGATTCAATTTATTGATAATATAAAAGATCTACTAGAAATTCTAAACGTTTTAAAATTGAGTGCATATTAGTAGTTCTAATGCATATTAGTTAATATATGCATTAGAATTATATGCATATTAGTAGTTCTAAAAGACATTCACTAGAGCAACTAAAAACTCAAAGAAAAACATTTCTGCCCTCCGAAAGAAAAAATGCTGACTTATTGATGAAAAGAAAGGTCTGAAATATCATACAGGGGAGTTTCAAACAATTTTAATAAGAGGAGCCATATTTTCCAAATAAAACTTGTTTTTAACTTCAATTTTCTCAAACTTTTAATTTCCATAAAAATCTTCATGATATCTCAAAAACTATTAGAGTTATTTACAAAAAAATTGCAGAGTGTGTTTCAAATAATATAGGCAATGAAATGAACCAAAAGTTTTATTGTTTTCGAAATACTTTTTTCCTTTATAGGTGTTTTTAGAAAAAATTAAGCTATGAATTTATGGAAAAAATGCATATATACGTATATTTTTACCTATAATTTCTTTTGATATGATTATTTTTCTTATATTTCGGTCCATTTCATTCATCAATATATTCTATAACTTGTGTACAAAAAAAAATTGGATTGCTGAATTACAATTTTGTGTAGAATTTTAGCCGTTTTGGTTAAATTTCCTTAAATCTTACTAAAAAATTTCCTATTTCTCAAAAAATATTATGTTTTCAAATATTTTTTATATTTAGGGTGTTTATACAATAAATTTGATGACAATACATCTGAAAACAATAAATACTTTTTTTAAAATCCAATATTTCAAAAAAAATTTCTTCGAACGTAGTTGGATTTATCGTTTCGTAATCAAGAATTATTAATTTTAATTGGAATATAATTCAAACACATTTTTAGTACTGTGTTTCATTTTGGAGGTTTTTTTCTGCAACAATTATTATTGTTAAAACATTTTCCCAATTCTTAAATATATTAATAAAAATCCAATGTATAGAAATTCCTCAGTCTCATAAGACGAACTTTTTATTGGTGCTTATTCTTAAAAAAAGTTTTTTCAGAAATCTATTCACAAAGGGCTTCCTCAATAGTTTGCTCTTTTTATTAAGCTTTTTATAGCAAAGAAATAAAATTACTTTGTTACAAAAATGTAAAAATAATTTTACATTACAAGAATAACTGAAAAAACGACTAAATTTTATTTTTGGTTATAATTCTTATTTATTTATAGAAATAATTTTATTCCCCATTTATTTCTTGATACCCATTTGGTGTATAAGCCCACGATTTATGAAGAAAGAAATTGCCCCAATAACCTCGAATATCGTTACGACATGTAATGGCCTATAATTTCTTGAGTAGAATAGCAATGGTTTAACTTCCTCGGTTAGCGATCAATAACTTTTATATTTCTTAATATTGTTATTTTATTTTCATTTGCCTCGTAAATTGACTTATCTTCCAAAAGTTATCTTATAATTTTTAATGATAAATTCATGAAAGCTTTCCGATTTATCTTTAATGTATTTTTATCAAATGTGATTGCTATATAAAATCTCGAATATAATCTGATTAGAAATGTCGCAGTATATGTTTTTATAGCTTGATATTGCATATAATATTATATACATACATTTGCGTAATACCTTTCAGGAATTTTCATAATTATTATGAATTTTAGTAATTATTATTATGAATATTATATTATTATTACGAATTTCCAATTTATAACAAATTAAATTTCTTTTTTTATCATATTAAATACATTATTTTTTATATAGACATTGTTTATATTTGATATGATTAATTCTATAACTTATCTACACTGTAAATAATTCATGAGTCGTATAAATCCCTCCTTAATTTTGAATTACTTATTTAATGAGGTGTATTTCACAACATGTTAAATTTCTGATTAATTGTAAAGAGAATGAGTAGCTTTACGAATCTTAAGATTTATATAATTATTCTACGATATTTAGACGAATAACAATATTCCGCATTGAATGACACTTAAAAAGTTTTCTCTGAATTTATCAAATGTTAAGCATGTGACATAAAACGAAATTTTCCTTTCTTTCATCGCACCATTTTTTACGAATCATTAATTCTTTCACTGGATTCATTTTCTCGATTCCAGTTCTTGTATCCTCATGAACTTAAGTGCCAAATATTAAAGAATTTGTTATAAAACAATGTTTCAGTTACAACTTCAAACAATGCTTCAGTTACAAAACAACTTCAGTTAAAACAATGTTTCAGTTACAATTTAGAAGAAACTATATTATTATAGTCTAAATATTATTGTCATAGTTTAGTATAATATAAATCTACGAAGCTTTTAATTCGAAGAAAAAAATTAAATTTATTTAAGAAAATTCGAAAAATCAAATGATTAATCAACATAAATTATTACTTCATTAATTTCTAAGCTTTTTAAAGTTGGGGAAAATTAAATAGAACTTTCTGCGTTACATCATATATGTATTGATTGCGAATTTCTGAACCCTAAATCAGAAAAAATTTATTCTTGCGACAATGCGACGATAGTTTATTCTGACAAGCCACTATGTATCTTCAAAGTAGACATTAATTTAACAGTTTCAAAAGTTTTAACACATAATTTTTTTTCTGAGGCCTATAAGGAAAATATTTCAAAATTTTATGATTTAAGATTTAAATTTAAAAGCATTATATATTTTTTTAATGATTCTAATGCTCTTGATTTATTCATCACTTCAGATTTCGAATTTCTTCGTTATTCTGTTCTGAGTGAAATTCACATTCATGAATTTGTAAATGAACACTTTATTAATCCTACTTTAAAAATTGAGTTATCCAGGTCCCTGTATCAAAATTTTAATATAAGATCACCAAATCTTTTTGTAACTCACATGGACAATTTGTAAGTATAAAAAAGGTTCCTGAAACAAAAGTTGCCTGCTAATTGCTAAAAATGCATTAACTAAATTTAAACAAACTGCAACAGTCTTTCAGATGCTAATTAGTAAAATGGATGTAAAATAAATCCAAAAACATATGTTAATTTGTAACGTGAAAATTATTGGCGCGTTGCAGTAGTAGAAAGTTTTACAACATGATGATAAATGGGCATTTCACTCTTTTTCCGATACACTGCCAGATTTATTCATTCGATAGCAATAACTTTTATTTGCTATTGGAATATTGAACAGCCCAAAACCACCAGATCCGAACAAAAGCGATGGATCGTTACAGAAATGGGTATCGTGCTATTCCAAGAAGTGTTACATCGATGGAACTGTTTTTATGTTTTACTAAATGTAACATTATTTATTCAGCTAAGCTCAGTAATCTTCGGATAAATCGTAGTGTATTATAGGGCTCATTTTTATACGAGTTCAAATGCATTGGATATTGTTTTGAAGTATATATCAGAATTTTTAAATTGTATTCTCATTTTGAACAAAATATATAAAATTCTGCAAGTGGATTGAAATTGCCACTTTAGGCTATTCAAAGAAATGTGAAATAACATAAATTTTTAATAAACAGTCACTAAACACAACATCAATTATTTTGACGTTCTTTAAAATGAATCATTGTATTAAATTTTTATTTTTAACTGAGTGATATTATTTCCACTCTGAAGCTCCAAAAGTTATTTGAGGCCTAGGAACTACTCTAAAAGAGTTTTGAGCATTTTGTGAAGTCTTGAGACCTAGTAACTACTCCAATAGTTATTTCGGGATTTTATGAGATATTGAGGCTTAGTAACTACTCCAACAGTTATTTCAGGATTTTGTGAGGTCTTGAGGCCTAGTAACTACTCCAATAGTTATTTCAGGATTTTGTGAGATCTTGAGTCCTAGTAACTACTCTAATAGTCATTAGAGGATTTTATGAGGTCTTGATGACTCAAAAAAGCATTTATTTGAAATTATTGAATTCAGTTTTAAAATATTCAAATCATTAAAAGTTATACGTTTTTTTTTTCATTGTGAAAAATTGGCGATAAACAAATTCACACACATGGAATTAAGGTCAAAGTTTAACATAACAATGTAAAACCACGTTTAATGACGACGTTCAATTCATAGACCAACAAATCCCGAAACCATCGGAACCTAGCAGCCTAGGTTAGGCTGATTAGTAAATTTCAGATGTGGATAGAAATCAGCCATATTTTGTTATTATAACATAGGTGTTTGACCAAATGTTTACGTATTCTCTTTTTGATATTCGTTCTTCTTATGGAATTTTCGGATAAATCATTTGTCTACAACATTAAAATATATTGCTGTAATGTTTTTGATAAATTTGCATGACCTAATTGCAATAATTAGGATGACATAATTTCAAAATTTGGTTATTTCACCTGCAACAAATAATGCGCGTAAAACAGTTTCATATACAGAGGATGTTAAAATATGTTCTGATTCAAAACCATTAAAAATTTGTTGAATGAAATAATACTTCAAATTCATAACAGCTTTAAGAATTTTGATTTTAATTGTCTATTTTTTTTTATTACGTATATGTATCAAACAGCCCGATTTTATTATAAACAATTTCATTTAATTTAGGATAATAACAAGTCCGTTATAAATATAAATATTTATGTCCATTATAATGCTTGATTATTTTGTGATTAAAAACATTATAAGAAACGTTTTTTAGATTGACATTGTGAAATAAAAAATCATTTTCAATGCTAAATGAAAATTGAGCTTCTGATTAATGAAAAGCGTTGCATTTAATAGTTGCAATTTCTACTTTTCCCTTTTACAGAACAGCATTCAAAATTTGGATAGAAAATAATTTAAATATTTTTTTTTCGAATTTGTTGAATGTAATATGCCAAATGAACAGATACTTATTTCTTTGTGAAGTTTAAATTGTAATATTACAGGAATTCAGCAGTTAGTTTGAAGAGGCATTTCAAAATTCAAAGATTAAAATAAAAAAAAGAGAGAGACACTCATTAGTGCATTCGGAGAATTTCATGCATGAAGAATTCTTTCATACATAGCAATAAAGAAAGATTTATTTGTTTTCCATTTTAAGTATATTTCGCTCTACCCCTTACTACAGTTTTTAAAGAACATTCATTTGTTGAACAGCCACTTAGCCAAACATAATTTTAGAAGTGTTTAATTTACTAGTTTTATGTTTCTTACTTCTAAACAAGTTTCGTGGTGCATGGTTTGCTTTTTTTTGGTTTACGAATTAATCTGTTTGTTAGAAGTGCAACTAAAAATGGTTTCTCATTTGTCATTTTCATCAGATAAAGATACAGTAATTAAGTTTTTTCCCTTTACTGAGAGGTTATATTAAATTTAAAGAATTTATTGAGGTTTAGGTAAATAAGTGCGCTATCTCATACTTATGATATTTAAGCTTCACTCATTTAAAGTAATTTTACTATTATAATCCCGGAAAACATTCATGGTAGTCATTTATGACTGATATATCTTGCCTATTTTATCCTTTCCATAAAATCTGTGAAAATAAAAAAAATTAATTTATGTAAATATAACACTTTAGCTTATGAATAATTGTACTAATTAGTATAGTTTTTATTTGCATCTAAATAATTTTAAGGTTTACAGACTAGTAAATGAGGTAAATAGGCAAATTGAAATTATTTTTTCCTTTTTATTTATTTCAGAAGTAAGCTGGACTCTAATTGGAGAAAAATTGGATGAAAAATGTCATATATTTTAATAATATACTCGCCGTCTCATGTACATTAAATCGAACATTCTTGCCCTAAATTCTTGTTTTAGATTATGCTAAATATTCTAACTTCAAATGGCTTGTCTTTCAGCCAGTTCTACGTGATAGTTTCAAGCTATCAATTTTTTGCATGAAAACTATAATATTTCTTTTCATTACAGGTGGTATGAATTTAAAAATATAATAATTTAAACTGAATTGAAATCTACAAAATTTTTCTTCCAAAATCCACAATATCTAATATGACAGAGTCTGTCAAAATTATTCAGGAATTTTTTAAAGTGTAAGTAGTGTGAAACAATAAGTTATGTTTAAAATTATTTTTCCAAGACCGAAATAGTTATGAAATTTTGAAAATTAAACTTAAAATTATCATTCATATATAGAAAAGTAGCTCATTTAACCATAATCCAGATGTATCTGCATATAAACGTTATCTTGCAGACTTCCCATTTTCATATGTATTATTGCTAAGCAAGTTACTTATTTTTTCTTTCTTTCTTTTTAAACAAGTTACTTATTTTTTTTTTCCTTTCGCCTCTTTAAATGATATTGGATTCGGCTTCGTAAAATAATTAAGAATGTGCATTTTTTGGCATTTTTTCATCTATTAGTTTAAGCAGAATATCAAAATTTGCTGTCTTAGAATAGATATTTAAAAAAACTGTATCTAAAACTGTTTATATGGAATTCACAATTTTATGCTTTGAAACATTTTAGTTCATTTAAACTTAAAAGCAAAAATTATTGCAATATATAATTCATTTTTTAAAAAAATAATTCTGTTTTTCAGGATTGAAAAAATAAATGAATTAGAATTATATTCAGTCTCATTTAAATGGTAGAACAGAATTTTTTTGGAAAAAAAAATCAAAAGAAACTTGATAATATTTTAAATATATTCAAGTGAGCCAACTTCTTTCCTAAAATAACTTGCATGAAGCAAACAATGAAATTTGATCTCATGTAAAGGGAAAAATATATAGAGAGAGAGAGAGAAAAAGAGACAAAAATATGCAAAAACTTGAAATTTGATCCAATAGTGCAATAAAATACTGAAAAGTCAAAGGTAATCTGTATTTCCCTTGTTGCGCTTTTTTATTAATTCGCTATTCCTTAAATTATTATATTTAAATGTTATTTACAAAGCTATGTTTTATTTTTAAAAAATTCATAAAAATTGCAAAAATAATTTCTCTTGTATTTTTTAATTAATTTTGCTTTTTCATTAGAATCTTTTACTTGCAAACAAGTATTCTCTTATTTTTGTTTTCATTTCCTAATATGCCTTTATTGATTTAAATAGTTTATGTTTATATCAAAAATGTTGCAAAAGAAAGACAGAAAAATTAATGTACGCATATATAAATACATATAATATGACACAAAAATAATACAACTCATTATATATAACAAAGTTAAATGCTTGTGGATATAAAAGATATTAGAGCAAATAACTCTAACGTCTGGGGATTTATTTAACAATGAATATCTGGTAGAAATCATTATTCGATGTGTTCCATTATTAAAAATATCTATGTATTAATATATTGTCAAAAGCGGTCGAACGCCGAGGAAACGCGCCGGAGGAGAAGGCGTTGGCGACGGCTGTTAAAAAGCTTGGTACCAACCGTGTTAATTTGGTGAAAATATTAGTCTAACAGCCTCTGGATTTTTTCATGAAACTCCGCGTGTTTCCTCGCGCTCTTTCACTCGACTATATAAAGGACTAGTTGCCGTAGTTTCGGCAGTTAAGAGTTTTATCTCGAAAGAGAAGTGTCTTGCTGGACTAGCGGATTACTTTTCTCGGTTGCAATTAGTTAGCTGTATTTGCGTTTGCTGTTAACGTTGCATTATTGAGCCGCGATTTACTGTTGCTTTGCTATACAATATCCGTTTTTCAGTCTGTTTTTATTGTGCGTAAGGCTTGCATTTACGCTGTAAGTGACTGTTGACTGCTGGATCGTTTTTATCTGAAGTTTTCCTTTCTCAAGTCATCCTGCAAATAGCTTTTAATAAATTTGTTTATGCTGTCCTCAATTAAAGTCCATTCAATCCGAACCCGCTACTCTAAAAACGTAAGAATATGTATTGGTCATTGAATTTCGGTGTTCTAAGAAAACAACTGATTTTAGCATTCTCTTACTTTTTTCAGACAACGGTGAGTAATTAACTCATATATTTTTCCTAAAATAATTCCCTGAACATTGTTGCTGCTTATTGTGAAATTTTTATCATAAGATAGTTTTTCATCCTGATATGTTTAGTATAACTTTTTTATAATTATTTGTAATAACATGAACACTATATGTATTAACCTTCATTTTGTCCTTTATTAGTATTTTTGCTAGTTCTTTTGATATTTCTGGAAAAATTTAATAAATTTAATTTGATATAAAGCGTCCGTCACTTCAAAATAATTTCCTAAGTAGTTTTCTTGTACTCTATTTATCATATTTTGAAGTTCTTAGAATTTATATCTGGAAACCTAAAGTATACGGACACAAATAATAGTTAATTATGTATTCATTTTTCTCGAATGCTACTTAGAATCAAATGAAAAGTTTGACCGAAAAATAGTGACTGCTCATAAGAAAAGAAATGGACACTGAACTCTTAAATTCAAATGACGATCAATGCAATGGCCCTTATTCAAACTTAAAAAAAAAACCAAAAATTCTTCAAAAATAAGATTTTAAGATACAATCAACAAACAGATAAAATGTTTCAGCAGAAAATTAAAGGTTACATCACATAGATAAATGTTTCTGCAATTAGATAAAGGTTATAGAAAATAGATAAATGTTTCTGCAATCTGATAAATGTTATAAAAAATAGATAAAGGACACAATAATTAGATAAATGCTATGTCAAATATATAAATATAATCAATAAATAAATGTTATAATAAATATATAAAGATAACAATAAATAGATAAATGCTATGGCAAATAGATAAATATAAGTAATAAATAAATGTTATAATAAATATGTAAAGATAACAATAAATAGATAAATGCTATGGCAAATAGATAAATATAAGTAATAAATAAATGTTATAATAAATATATAAAGATAACAATAAATAGATAAATGTTTTGAAAATCATTATATTTGGCACGTTATTAGTGTTTTTAATTAAATATATCTAGTTAGATATTATGGCAGTTAGTGACTTTCGCTTTCTCTAAAATCTAGAAAAAAAATCATGTTGCAGTACCAAATTTTACACGACAGTGAAGATTTAAAATCCTCTTGTAGGGACAATTTCTTAAGGAGAAAATTTAATCTTACTTTTAGAAAATAATGTTTAGTTTGATTTGTTTCTCAGGGTAAGACACGATTTTATTAATGCCTCAATCTAAAATGTTTCAAAAATTCTGTTTATTTCATAAACGAATCAAAATATGTTATTATTTTATTAATTTTTTTAACTAACCAAATTAATATTTTAACATATTTTGCGAAATCAAATTTCATTAAATTTTAAATATGTTTAAGTTAATTTTACTGATTTAAAATTTATGTTCAGCTTGATTTTTTTTAAATTTGTTTTAAATATGTATCTAAAGTATTTTAGGTGAAAATTGCCAAGTTGGAATTATATTTTTAAACAATGAATAAAATTAACCTTATAATCGAAAATTATCATGCAGAAATCTGTGCAATTAATACCTTTTAATTCTGAATATGTGAATTTCAATAAAAACTAGAATGTATTGTTATAATTTACAGTTATTTTTTTAAAAAAAATGTAGAAGTAGAAGATCTTAAGTGAGAATTTCTCTTTGAATTTTAAGATAGTATAAAAATGGCATCTTGCATATAACATTTATGAAAAATTAATTTGAAAGTATAAAATTTTTAATATGAAAATGTACTAAAATTCCCTTACTTAGGAAAGTAAATTATAATAATTTTAAGTTGCCTATAAGAAACATTACCTTTTACAACAACAAGCTATGGTTTCATAAATGTTTAAATTTATTAACTTATGTGTGATTACTCGAGAAAGAACCCGTTACCAATCATTCATCCTGTTGTTACTTATGGCACTTGCCATGAATAGGCCTCCGTTGATACGATCAGCAGATTTTAAGCACAAGCCACCGCTGATACGATCAACAGATTTTAAGCCTTAGATACACGTCTCTTTGTGTTACAAGTAGCGCCCTCTAGGGCCAAGAGTACTACTTAGCTACACACACGTTACAATCCTTGTTAGGGGGCGGACTTCATTCATACATGTTCATTCATTCATTTTAGATCGTGATTTAGACCTGGAACAGAGATCGATCACCTCTAGCTCAGCACCGCCAGTGGTATTACTCTCGGCATGGAGGACTTTGCGACCACGACAGATTTAACGAGCGCCAACCACCACACTTTCGAACTCGTAACCTAAGGTGTACCAACCCAACGCTCTACCGGCCATGCCATCCCAGCCGTTTCGATCATTCATAAAAAAGGTACGCAAAATCACTTTTTTAAAATCTGGAATAATTAACAAAATCTACGAATTGATACTAAATTTTATATGTATTGTGATGAAAAGATAAAGTAAAAAATACTACAGAATTTTAATTTCATTAATCACCTGTAGGTGAGGTTTTGGCTCTATATAGCTGTTAGAAAAATCGCATGATGACGTTGATGAAAGGTTAATAAAAGATATTCATTGTTACTTTCATACCTCATTCATGCATTTTTGGTAAGTTTCATAGGATTTTAATATCTGTTTTGGACGAATTGACTAAAATTATTGACCTATTCCAGATTCTGAACCAGCAGGATAATTTTTACCACTGATTTTTATACTTTTTCACCAGAAGAACTCATTTACCTACGTCTTCGAAAATGCGTTTAAGAAAATTTGCTATCATTCCCTACATTAATTTTCATTCATTAATGAAGCTTCTTTATGGCTACATTCTAGATGATGTTAAATATTTCTTTTTTAAATATCATTTTATTTAAGATACTTTATAAACGAATTAAAAATAATAACTTCTAATTTGCAAAGCATGGATGAAAATCTTACTTTTACTTTTATTTTATTATATTTTTCCCAAGAAATATAAAATTCCTGATAATTGATACCTTAATAATTCTGCAAATTTTGTTGCGCAAGGGAGCAATTATAAATTTTGCCTTAAATATAAACTTCATGAAAAGCCGCAATGATGCACTATTAATTACTGAATATAAAATAGTTTCCAGGAATTGACGAACATTTAAAATCATTAAATCAAGTACATAGTTCTCAAATTCGGCAATTAAAATTCGGATGAGTTGTGAGAAAATCGTGATAAACAAATTATTTTTTTAAAAAAATGAGCGACATTTTGGCAATTAGATATGAACAAAATTTTTTTTTCTTCCAAGATTTACATTCTTTTCTAAATACATTCTGACATTATCTTTTCCTTACAGATTTTATTAAACAGAATAGAGAAAATAAATATATAAATATTTTGGCCACTTTGAGTTTTATGAATAGCAAAACAATAAATGAATAAGCATTATTTTGGTTCAAAAGAATTGGGATAATTGGGTTGTTTTGTTTTAATATTGGAATCCATATATATTGGTGTTTAATTTTTCTTTCATAGAATGCAAAAATACATAAAGGAAATTATCTCTTTATTTTACAATCTCCAAATTTTCATTTTTCAATACATTATTTGAAATAATTATAACACAACAATATTTTATAGAAAATCTTGTTATATTCTCACACTTTTTATCAATAAAAGTATGTATTTTTTAATCTTAAAATTAGTAAATGAAATTCAAATTGCATTGGTGAATATACTTTATATATTTTGTCAACGATTATCCTTGTAAAAAACGAAAATAAAGAAAAATTATTTATGAAATTATTTAAAATTGTATTTAATATCAATCACTTTCTAATGAAATATTTTAATTGTACAATAAATAGTGTTTTTGTTTTAATTTTGACATAATTCCAAGCATATTGTGTAAATGAAGGATTTTATTAAAAAAATTTTTTTAATACATTCGAGATGTCTATAATGTACGAGGATAATAACACAAATATATCTCAAAAGAAAAAAATGATATAATTTTATTATCAAGTGTTAAATAATTCTTCTCTTTAACATTTTCTTGAAATAAAATGTTTTTAAATTTGCATTCAGTTGAAATGATTTAAAAACCAAAACAAAACTTTTCCCCCTTTTTAAAACAATTTCATCCATTAGGATGGATTACAAACTATGGCATTAACTTTGGATTCGGAATAAAAATGAAATTGCTTTTAATTAAGTAAGGGAAAGAATATTTCCCATGCTTATATTCTAATGATATCTATTATTTTTTAAATAAGACAGTCTGAATTGTACAGCTATTTGATTATTGTAAAGTTCAAATGTATTTTTCTTATATGTAATTTGAATTTCTTAAAAAAGATTTATTCTTTAACAACATAATGAAGCTCATTATTTCTAGGTTTCAAATAATCTCTCTGGCAGGGGGAAATTGAATTTTGATAAAGTAATATTTCTTTGTTCCATAATAATATTAGTTTATAAGAACGTCGGGCAAGAAAAAAAAACAACATGTGCTTGGAGAAAATTTGTTCAAAATTTTTAGCGTTTTAAATATACTATTTTTTTGAAATAAGATTTTGGAAATAGAAATTTCTATATATAATTTCTGCTCTTCACTTTTTAACATATTTTTTCTGCTAATGTTTCGCTTCAAAATTCTGAAAAAAAAATGAACCAAAGGTTAAAACTGAAAGAAAAAAAATATTTTTAGGAATATTATTACCTTAATACTGTACTTCTTCAATAATTCTATTATTGATACAATTTTCTTTGAAAAGGAAAATTCATACATGAAAATATTTAAAAAAATAATAATTTAATTTTTAAAAGTCGTCTTTCATTGTGATTAAATTAAAATAAACTATAATGTATTTTTTATTATTATCATTAAATTTTGATTTGTAAATGAAATCAAAAATTTATTAGGATAGGTCAGAAAATGTGCGTAATTTTTAATAAATGCAAATTATTGTAAATTTCACATGTGAAATTTGTTTTAAAATATTATTAGAAATAATTATTTATTTTTAATCATTCCTTTTTATAGTATTTAAATAAAATCAAACTTTAATGCTTCGCTTATTATTAAAGTTAACTTTTGATTTGAAAATAAAATTGAAAAATTATTATGATATGTAAGATAATTCAAAAGTAAATTATTCTTACCCCTTCCATGCAACTAGACATAATAAATATACTTATGGTGTTTAAAAGTTTAAAATAGCTTATATGAATAACCTAATTAAAATCCCTTATATAGCAATTTCTGCCGTGAGAAACATTAAAATATTATTAAACTATATAAATTTTATAAAAGATAAAAAAGTAGTTCACATTTTCCAAAATTGTATTGAAACAACTATAGGATTTTTTTTTTCAATTTTTGAAAATGTTTTACGAATATTTTAAATATTTTTTTTGTTTAACACACACATGGAAAAATTTCAAGGTCAGGAAAATAAATATGGGTAGATAATAGGTTAGAATATAATTTTACATGAACTATCTTATAAACTGTCTTTGAAAAGAAATATCAAACCAGCAAATATCATCTCGATTATAAAAAAGAAATATATCAACATCATCTCAATTTATCAACAACGGATTTCATCAAGAAAAAGAAAGGTATTTCATCAAGAAACATAATTGTCCGTCTCATTCATGACATAAATTGCAACCATTTGACTGGTTGCCTGCTTTGGGGCTTTTCAAGAAATAACTAATTACCCTAATTCCTTTTTAGATAAAGAATAGAGCTGAAAGATTCTCACTAGGCGGATTTTTTCATATATATATATATATATATA
>JAOUZG010006535.1:2497017-2508603 GCA_026289955.1 Argiope argentata
CAATTTATCTATATACATTATCAATTTATTTACATCAATTTATCTATGAACATTATCAATTAGTTTACATCAATTCATCTATATACATTATCAATTAGTTTACATCAATTCATCTTTATACATTACCAATTAGTTTACATCAATTTATTTATATACATTATCAATTTATAAATTCATTTACATTCATTATACTTTCTCTATAAGATTATTTAAGCAAATATTAATTAATTATTAGTTATATGAAAACACTAAGTAGTTATTATAAGCATTTTGGGGCCACTGATTGCAAACTGATATGAATAATGATTTTGACTTGATTATACTTTTATTTTAGAATTCGATAACGGCAACTTTATAATACTCGAGAATAACATTAATGTCTTTTGACCATTTTCTGACTAGGAAAACTTCTTCATTCGACTTTTGATGAAAAAAATGCATTAGGTAAAATAATTTTTCCTCATAAGGACACCAAAAGCAATGAGCTTAAAAGTGCATGATGAACGACCTGCTGTCAAACATACATAAACCAGTCCGCTATAAAGAACTAAAGAGCCAAGCGAAAACTGTAAGGAAAAAAAAACTATTTTCTCTCTCAGTTATTGATGGAGGAGTTCGTAAAAATTCTCCTTCTTCATCTTTTTTAGAGCGCAAAAAAATAAATCGTAGAGAATCGTGAAGCTAGATCCTTACTTACCTGAATTGCTTTCTAGGACAGTATCAAGTCAAAGCTTTTAGCTAGTGTTAGAAGTAAAAATCCTTCTCCCTTTAAAAGATGACGGTAACTTTGAATCATAAACTTGAAGCCAAACTGATAGTAAAAAGAAAGACGATAAAGTGAAGTAAAGGGAACGACGTTTTTTATATAAAAAAAGGACGCAATAATGTAGAAAAGAGATAGTTGCATGGGATGAGGATCAGTCTGTAAGTATAGTGACAGGTTAAGTTCGCGAGGAAATGATTTAGTAAGGAAAGTTTTAATAGAAAATAGTATTGTTGCTTTTTAAAGAAGAATAGCAGAAATAATCACATCTGACATTCATGCTAGCACTTAAAGCTATAAGACAGCATTTCTTTAAGGAGTATATGTCTTTTTTTGGCAACAAACAAATTTATTTCATAGGAAGAAAACAGTTTTTGATAGCAGGGTGAAGGTTTATTTAATATTCAGTATTAAATCCTGTAAGCCTCATTCGAAACCAGATGTCGTCAAACTGTTTTAAAACAATACCATTTTAGATGTGTAAATTCCTTTTACAACCAGGTGATGAAGAATATATATATCAATATAATTTTTTTATTCGCTTTATTTTTTTATCATGCCAGAACATGATATTTTGGTGTTAATGTTTTTGTCATCAATAAAAATAAGTAGGCGAAAAGTAAAAATTTTATTATTTCCACGAGCATCTCAAAAAGTCAGCTTTTAATAATGTGTTGCCATTGCGTCTATAAAAATTTCTGATAAAAAATTATTTAATTACTACGGCAAATAAAAACCTAGAAAAATATGATTTTCATCTCGTGATTATATAAAATGAAATAAATAGGAAATTTAATATTGTTTTAAACAATAAATGTGATACAAAGTTTTTTTGATAGTTTGCAATAATAAAGTGACTCATTCAATGAAACGATTAAAATCAATAAAAATATAATTTAACTCGAACGAGAAAGTGATGCTTAGCTGTACAAGAAATTATGTTCTGACATGATACATTGAAATATGCATAGGAGATTTCATTTTAATCTTTATTTATTTATTCATTTTTGCTGAATAGAAACTGTAACCATATGTAATTTTTTCATAAATAACAAAAAAAAGATTTTCTCACCTTTAAAACATGTAAATTACTGAAGTGCAATCTAATACACATTTAATTTTTCGTAATTTTATTATTGATATATTAAATTAAATTCATATTCAGATAAACCTTAAATGAAAGCAATTTAAATATTTTCACTTAACAGCCTAGTGATTTAATTTAAAAACGTTCAGAAATTACCAGTTTCTTGTTTTATATGTTTGACTCCAATGAGAATATTCGTTCATTTGAACGATTTCATACGAAGCTCTAATTTTAAAATAAAATATCTAACAACAAAAAGTATTTTAAATCACAGCTGCTAAAATTCTATAATGTCAAAAAGTATATAAAATTACTAGTTAGGAAAAACCTGATTCTATTTTATTTGTATTTGTCCAGGCTTAATGTACAGAAAATAACAAGGCTGTAAAGGCTATTGTTATTATCAAATCTTTAAAAAACAATAAATTAGCAATAAAGGTTTCAGAAAAATTTATTATATTAAAAGGAAAAAAAGTGATATATTTCTGGTAAAAGCATAAAATAACGATGTGTAAGTAGATATGTCCCTTGCTTATGCGTGTTTCAAAATGCCATCATGTTTCGTAAGTTATATGGGCGATCTTTTTGAAATTTTCAGAGAATTCAAAGAAAAGGTCAGAGATAGTAAAAACTTAAAATTTAAAAATCGGCATTTTCATCGATTTTAAATTTTCCCAATTCATACAAAGTACCCTTTAAAGATTGAAGCTAGTTTTAAATGATAATTTATTTTATATATGCATTAGACATTTTACTACAAAAATTTCTTTTCAAAACATATAAATTCCCTTACTAAAATTAATAAAGTAACATTTTGATAACAATTTTATAAGGCTTAAATAATTTGAAATGAAAAAAAATCAGTTGAGAAAATGTCTTTTTTTAAACACAGTAACTTTTATATGATTTATGATATATTTTTTTCTCAAACCAACAAAATTGTTTAAAGAATTAAAATATAGTCGCAATTTCACAAAGTATATTCAGGTGTAAATTCACTTCTGTATAGCAATTCATTACCCTTAAATCAGTTACCTGCAAATATTAAGTGAATTCGAATTACTTTTGAGGTATTAAAAGAATTCTTCTTTCCAAAACATTCATTGTGTAAAGAATGTTTTTGGAAAAACATTCTTAACACTATGTTCTTTGCCATCATTAAGATGTTTGTTAAGTAATTATAGTGCTATTAGAAATAAGATGCTAAATATTTTTCAAAAGGATAATTGTTCCATTCTTGAACAATTGCATGTCATTTTAATCTTCCAGTCCTCCTTAAAAGGAACGTCTATTAATCAATCTGTCACGGTGCCTTAATTACAATGGTCCTTTAATTACAACTCTGCGAAGATGTACCCCCATTAGGGTATTTCTTCTATGATAAGCAATAAGCCATGACAATATTATATAAATACTGAAATCTTTAAAAAAATTTAAAAACAATGAGATTGGATTAAAAACTAGAAATGCTCATTTTTAGAAAAGATAAAAAAAGAATAAACCATATATTTAAGCAAAACTATATGATTTTAATTCATCTTTAAAATTTAGAACTACATATTATATTGACTTAATAACCATTTGAAATATTTGAATGTATAAAACAGTTGATAAATTAAAATTTATCAACTGTTAATTACCACTAAATCAATTTTATATTACATTCAGCTAAATTTAAATTAATTGAAGAAAATATATTTTTTATGAAATATTTAAACTTTTTTTCGATATTTAAAATATTAAGATGTGCACTATATAATAGTGCTAATGCTGCTTCAAAAAATAAATACAAGGAATGTTTTTTTGATTGATCACGTATTCCCTTTTTTTAATAATGTAGATCCTTTTTTTCCCATTAATACAATGAATAAAGAATTAAACAGAACTTATCATTTTTATGATTTTATTACGAATGCATACAATTTATAACTCTGTATGGATTGACAGATGTATAACTCTGTATGATTGATAATGCTCCTCTCTCATATAAAATAAGTCCTGATAACGTTGTAATAATGCTTAAATCATCTAAAATGATGAAGTTAGATAAGAAAAGGCATCATGATTATTTTTGTGAAAAAAAAAGAATAAAGATAATGTACATGAAATGATAAACCATTTTTATTCATTGTTAAAATTCACTTCATTTTTTAAGTATTATTTAGTAATTATTTAAGTATTATTAGTATTAGTTTTCAAATTCTATTCACCTGTAAGGTAAAATTTATAAATATTTAATTAATATTGAATCACTAACGTATAAATTGCAATATCAATAATCAGTTATACATGGCAAATGAATTTCAATAAATCAAATTGAAATTGTCAAACTTTTAATGAAACATCTTTAATTGCTTCGCTGTCGATATCATTAAATTACTTATTGTATAATTACACTACATCTACAAAAAGTATGTGAATATTCTTTTTATTTATTATTTATTCTACTTCTTAATAGTACATATCATTTCAGCAATCTAATTTTTTCTAAAAAGTTAAAATAACTTATCAAAATTTTATTATTTTATTACATATGCACCTAGTTTTCAACTCAATGCGGATTTATTTCTATCAATATTTTTCATCTCACAAATCTAATAAATCATAATGATGCTTTCATAAAATTTAAATCACCTGAAATGGCGAACTTAGATAAGAAAAAGCAGGAAGTTCATTTTTTTAGAAAAAATAAAGCTTAAGTTCAAGACTAGTTATAGATTTTTATTCAATTTCAAATTTCACTATTTCATTTTTTGTATTTAATTAATAACTATTTGAAATTTCTTAAAACTTGCACCTCTTTAAATAAAATTAAAATTAGATTATATGCATAAAAATATTCATAAATTTATCACGAAATCAATTATACTTAACTAGGAAAAGAATTTAAATTAAATCGAACAAAAATCGACAAAACGAGATATCTAATAAAACATTCTTAATTGTCTGTCTGTTCATATCATTAAGCCGCTTATTGCATAATTACACTGCTGATATAAAAAATACCCTTATATTTTTTATTGATCATTTTACCCGTTTTTCTACAAGTGTATAGCATTTTAGTCATCCAGTTTACTGTAAAAAATCATCCATCAATTCATCTTTCTTGATGGCTTAATTACAAACGCACTCAATTACAACTCGGTGCGGATGTACATCCATCAGTACATTTCTTCTCTGAAAAGCATCCTTTTTTTTTCACACTGCATTCTGCGGCATTAATCATCTTCATACGTCTGAACACGCATCAGAAAAGAATATCCCCACATAAACTAGGGAATTTACTCACGTATGTTTGAGACCACTGCTTGCATCAGTGCGGGGGATTTGTATCCGAACGAATCATCAATAACTGGGGAGTTTCTTTTGTAGATAGACGAATTCTCTAGCTACGGTCGGTGCGTAAGGATTTGAAGGTACCCCATTCATCATAGTCTTAAGGGGATGGCAGCCAGTTTTTGTGGCACCATTATTTTTAAAAGAAACTCGGAAATGTTTTTCTAAGAGGTGATTTGTGGGGCTCTGAGACCTGTTGCGAACAATGAAATTGTTTCTCTTTGCAACGAAGCCGCTATTTTGTTCCTTTCTTTTTTCTTTTTTTCATTTTTTTCGAAGATCCTTAATCATCTATTCCTTTACCAACAAAATGTATTTAAATATCGTAGTAGGTTGCATTAAAGATTAATGTGATGCATAAATTATTTTTTTTATTCGTTGGTGGGGAAATTTTTTTTGAAAGATACTTTTTTAATAATTGATTAGAGTATGATGCGGTAAGCTTTATGATATTGTGTTGTTGGTTATTTTTTGCATACTAAACTGTTTCAGCGATAATTAAAATGTTAAAGAAGACTTGACTTTATTGTTTACTCAGAGTACAAATAAAAAAAGACATCGTTATTCATAACGCATCTTCTTTCTCATCTTTGTGACTTTTATAATATACTCCACATTTAACAAGCAATTGAATATTTAAAAATTAGTATTTGATATTACAACTTACAGGGTGTTTCAAAACCAGGAAGAAAACTGTAAAATGATTATTGGGGACATGAATAAAGATATGGCTATGGCTTTTCCTTAGAAAAAACAGATACTTTTCATTGAAATTTTTTAATAGATTTTGATTTATGTTAACTCGTATTTGCAAGGATCAAAATTGAATTACAAAATCTGATGATTAATTAATTAGTCGCTTACATATGTTGAACCCTTTAAATTACATTTCGAAATTCAGCCAACAATTGAGGAATTAATGTATATCTATTAAACCATTAATTAATAATGAAGAAGTACTTAGAAATAATATTTGGGTAATGAAATAATATGTTTCTTTTTTTATTTTTGAGTTATGTATGTTGCTTTGGATAATTAGGTAATTAAATTGTAATATATGCCTCCAAACAATTCTGATTTATAGATGAAAAAATCGGGTTCATTCGTATTCTTTTAGGAAAAATCATAATATTTCATCCTTCAAGAGTTTTGCTAATGCTTGATTTAATGCAGAAGATACTAGATTTGGATTAAATTTTAGAAATACTTTCTATTTAAATGACTTGCAGTTATAATAATTATAACAAAAAAGTAATACTGATATAATTTTTATTTTAATTGTTACAAACAGAGTTTCATATGCTCAGTGGGCATGACTTTGGAGAGTGACTTTGTAAGAGTCAGAATATTTAAGAATATTGCTGATGGCTCTATTAAAGTTCGTGTATCAGTGTTTGTTCTAGAATATTCAACGTTCTGTCATACGATTTGTAAAAAGCATAGATGCATGAACAGAATTTCAATCATGGTTTGTTTAGATAGTGGATCTCATAGTTTGGAGTATTGTTGACTTGCTGTTGTTGTTGGAGCATTCATGACTTGCAAGTTTTCACTGCCTTTCGTTTCATTGTAGTTGCTTAAAAACGATAAGTGTTATCTGAGCTTTATTTTGCTAATAGCAGTTTTCTTGTCTACACTGCAATTGTGTTTCGTTGTTGTGTATCCATTTTTTTTCGCGTAGAATAAATACCAATTAATTTTTACCTAAGCTGTTAGGCATATTTCACTGTATACCTGTCAGATGAATGTTTAGATTTTTGGTAATTTTTTGCTTAGTAATAACATTAAATTTTTAATTATTTTTAATAATAAGTTTTAAATTTTATTGTTTTTAATAAAATATAAAAACATGAGGCATTAATAAGAAAATTTTCTAATAAATGTTTTAAATGGTTTAATATTTAAAATGATGCCAGTATATTATATTCACACTGTTTTTATTCTTCTATTAAAATTGCAGCTTTTGGCTTCCAGTTCATTGTGCAAATGTCTGAGGTATTTTTTAAACCATAAACTTTAGTGGATAAATGTATTTTACTCTGTATTTCAGCGAGTTTTTTTTTCAGTTATTTGTAACTGTAATTCCTTAAATAACAAAAATGTTTATGAGTATATTTTGAATATTTCTTCTAAACATGTATATGTGTATGTGCATATTTTATTTTACTAACATTTTAAAAAAATATTTGCGTTTATTATACTGTGAATATGTAAAAATTGTATATAACTTTATATGTGTCGTCCGACAAGTTCTCATTATTTCATAAACGAAATAGTTATAACAAACTTTTCAGAATTTCTAATCGACATTTTCACATGGCCAATTAATTTTTTTTTCTTTTTTATAAGAGAATTAATATTAATTATATTTAAAGCGTATTAAATATGTAAGTTTTAAGTGGTTAAATCATGTGCAATCATTAAAGAAGCGCCTTAAAATGAACTTTATTTTCATGATACAACCACAAATATATAATCAATGAACGAGCATTAAGTCTCACCTTTCTTAGATTATCCGAGTATAGTTATCTTCAGACTCTGGAATGTACAAGTTTCTATTTCATAAAAACGGAAAATCATTTATTTCTCTCTACACTAGCAATGCCAGCCTGCAATTTTGTAGGTTTGCTATATAGAGAAGAATATCGCTTAATGAATAAATACTAAGCAAACACATTCTGAAAGTTGTCAAAAAATACACGTGTCACCAAGTACATCTACACAATCATCTCTAATGAATAAAGTAAGACCACCTATATTCAATTAATTATATATATTTTTTAAAAAAAGATATTGAAATTTCATTGTTATTCAATCAATAATATTTTTTAAATAAAATAGAAATTTAGTAATTATTATTTTAATTATATTCAAAAACAGAAAACAGGAAATTCGTACTTATTCAGTCAATTATATTTAAAAAAAGGAAATATAAATTTCCTGATGATATGCATTTATTTTGAATTTTGACTGCTAATTCTCTGAACAAGCATTAGGGGTCCTTCAGTAATTTTAAATTTCAATTTTCTTTCTCTAAACAAATAGAACGTAATTTTTTTTTTATTTGTAGTTTGGAATAAAAGTTTATAAATGCAAATCATAGAGCAAAAAGCCAAATGTCACCGGTAATTAATCAATTTGAAGTCACCTTTACTGCCCTTATCTATTAAATAATTGGCTTTATTTCGTTGCTTAAATGTATTAAATAATACCCAGTAGCGTCAAAAGTGAAATTCTACAAATGTAAAATAATAGTTTTTGCTTGCAGAAGGTGAGTATAGAAAAAAAATCATAAACAGTGTTATGGGCTTAAATTTTCTCCGTCAAGGACTTTTATGTATTCTGGCCTAAACAAGATTTAAAAAAAATAATATGAATCCAGAGAGATACATCTTCCTAAAACTTTCTTCTTCCTAAACTAAACTGGGTGTGTGTGTGTGTGTGTGTGTGTGTGTGTGTGTGTGTGTGTGTGTGATTTCTTTTATTTCACGTTTGAGTACTGCTAAATGTAAGAAATGATTTGATTTTTAAAAGACATTATATTAAACTTATGATTGTTCTAAATTATGCGATCTAAAACATAATGTAAAGTTTTATAAATAAGAATAATTGTTAGTTTAATATTTACTAATACCTAAAAACGTATATTGAATTAGCACAATAAATATCGTGTTTATCCAGTTTTTAAGTATTAATAAATAAATAAAAATTATTTTTATTTATATAACAATACAATATGTTTTAGATCGAATATTAATACCTAAAAACATATACTGGGTAATCACGATATAAGCTGTGTGAATTTGAAAAAGATATATGAGAATATTGAGTTTTATTTGCTAATAAAATATTTGATTTCGAATAACGTTTAACTAAATATATAACAGTCATCCTCGTTTTAGGAAGAGTCAAGTAAACATTAAAAATGAGACCTTAAATGAAAAGAAATGTCTTATGTATAAGCATTTTCTCGAAAATTACTCTTAAATACATATTGGACATGATCATAAGTGCTTTCAATAGAAAATCATTTAAATATGTAATTTTATAAAGGAACATATATATCAAAGAAAGAAAACCTGCAAACAAAAACATTTAAATGAATCGAATTCTATCGATGAATGATTTAATTAAGTTTTATTATTTCAAAACCCTCCTTGAATTCACCCGCAGCCATATTTCTCAGCAACAAAAGCATTCTTTTGCTTAGAAATGTATTATATACAGTTCTAGAGCACATTATTTTCTGGTTATTGAACCGAAAAGTTTAATATTCCATCTACTTTCAATTGTCCTTTTGTTGCGGCATTGGATAAAAGATTCCGGTGGCATTTGTAAGAATTGCGGGCATTGTTTGGAAACAAAAATGTCTGGATATTTATTGAATTCTGAAACACATTTGTATAAGTTTTGCCTTTTGCATTATTAATTTAATTAATGATATTTTTAACATCGATCGACAAGAATATATTTTTTTCATAGAAAATGCTCCTTCCTTAAGGTTCTTTTTTCTTTTAATAATTTTATATGCTTTGTTATTCAAAGTTTATCTTGAATTTTTACAATAATGATGTAAATTTAACTGGGGAGAAAACTGCAATCAGTTGTAATAATCTTATGAAATAGTGTAAATATTTAAATAAAATATTGCATTCGGTTAAATGCAATCAATGAGGAAGGAGAAAAATATGAAACCTCCTTCTCTTTAGAATTGAAATAACATATGAAAATAGTGAAAGAAAAATTTATTTAAATAAAAAATAAGTTCATTTTAGTAAATATAACAGTTGAACAAAAACAAGTTAATTAAATATAGAGTTTAAAATAGCCACTTCCCTCCTCCAAAAATATTAATTTAATCTTCGGCTTTATAAAAATTCAACTTTTTAAGGCCTCTTCAGAATCATTTTGTTAAGCTTACAGAATAAATCGGCATATTAATGTTTACTTACATATTTAACAATTCTAATTAAATATATTATTCCATTAAATCGATTATGGATGTCACCTATTAATCAAATGTTATTATTAAGGTTTTAATAACAAAATTATTAAATTCAAGAATTTTTGCAGATTTTTTATTTAAAATGTTTAATTTCAAAAATAATTTTTAAAAAATAAGAAAAAAAATGGGTTAACTCCCAAAATTAAAGTTTGAATTTTACTTTTCTAAAGCTGTTTTACTTTTTAGAAGAAGTAGATTTAATTTTTGGAATAAGATTTATAAACTCAGATATATCATCCGATTTTCAATGGCGCAAATATAACTAGAAATTTTGTAATCATTTAGTAAATATCGTTATATTGCAATAAAACATGTGTAAGTGGTTTCATTTCTTAATTATTCAAAAATGATTAGCAACCCCTTTTATTTTCATGATTTACATTTTATAAATGGTTAATATTAAAATAAAAAGGTACTACTGCTCACACCTAGTCCCATGAGATTTCTGAACATTTCAGATTATTGAAAAATATTTACGTAGTCGACTGTTTACAATTGAATATTGAGATCAAGACTGAAGTATGGTTTAAGATTCATTTATTTCCAAAAGAATAAAGGAAAAAAATATTCCTAATGATGTAAAGATGGAGCATTCTAAATGGAGAAATCTTCTATTATTAATATTGAAAGCAAAATTAATTCTTACTTAAATATTAATCACATTTATGCTATCAGTTTTTTTTTTCTTATAGATAAAGCATTTATCCTATTCTAGCTTTTGATGGCAATACAAAACGAAGTGCTTATAAAATTCGAATCTTGAGAACAGTTGCTTTTAGATGTTTTATAAGCATCATTAATTTTCCATTAACTTCACTAAGTCAGAAAAGTTGGGAGACTAAAAATGTCAAATATTTCTTTTCAAAAATAAAAGTGCAATGGGTACTTAAAGTTTTAAAATAATAAAAAAAAATGCCCAAAACTAATAAATGACGATTTATTTGTAAAAAAAAATGTGATTTTCTTTATTTCAAATTTATTTTTAAATTAATAAATATTATTTTGCAATTGATTAAACGAAAATGAACGTAATATTTTATCGTTAATTCTTCTTATAAAATTATTTTCTGTTGTGTTTCGTATTTTCTCTTTTCATGTGAAAAACCCTATTTTAGTCCTTTTTTAGCTAAATACAAAATTTTTTTATTTAGATCAAATTAACTTGAAAAAAAAAACTAATGTGAAATTCAACGCAATTGCTTATTTTTTCTTCTTATGCAATTTTGAAATAAAATAAAATAAATGTATTTTAATTTATTTATTAATTCCATTGAGAAATAGATTCATTAGCTAATTAAACAAGAAAATCACTTTTTTTAGTATTCGCTTGTTTAAATCCTCCCTTTTGAGATGCTAAACAAAACACACACACACACACACACACACACACACACA
>JAOUZG010006535.1:2508703-2531350 GCA_026289955.1 Argiope argentata
AATATATATATATATATATATATATATTTCGATTTCCAGTTAACGTCTTTATAAAACGAAATACGAAAACAATTCCTTAAATTTTACTTCATTGTGATAAGGCTTTCATCTAATTTAATCGACATTTATCATATATAATTAAGCTCCTTATTGTCTTTGAACTAAAGCCATTAATATTCAAAAATAATTCAGCTTTGGAAAAATAATAATGAAAATTAATGTATAGATATGGCTTATTTTATCAATAAATGTCATGTAACTAATGCAGCAATGAAACATTTCAAAATGTTTCATTTTCAGACATTATTGATTAGCGAATGTACTATCGCTGATAATTCTCACTCAAACTCTGTAATGCCAATCCTAAACTAATTCACTCTGATAATGCGTAAACCACGTGTTCTAGGTTTGCATCCAATATCTGGATATTTTATGAAGTCTCAGTCAACAGTTTCGGACATGGAATTGAATTCAATTATAATCTAGTATATAAATATATTTTGAACGATACGTTTATGCTATTATTTCTTTTTCTTAGTTTAAACGGTACGTAAGTACCGTTTAAACTATGAACAAGATTGTTCATAGTTGAACAATAACAAGTTGTTCATAATGAACAAGAACAAACGGTTCGTAGGTACCGTTTAAACTAAGCTAACGGTTTAAAAACTCATTCGGGATGGATTTAAATTTGGTGATAAAGATCAACGGATTACACTATTTCCAGATTGCATTATTTGGCGGTTTAGCAACTCATTGGCGACATCTTCAAATTTGGCTATAAAGTCGGACGGTATAATACGTAAGTACCGTTTAAAGTTCTTTACATTTGCATATATTGACGATTAATAAATTAACTTGTATTTCTGAGAATTTTCTGAGACAAAATTTCTTACTCTGTAAATAAGAAAAAAAATTAAAAGAAATTTTTATGTAATTAAGCCTGAACTTTATTTAAATTTATATGTAGTTTGCTGAGTTTATCATCAATGCCGCTATTGATTTTTCCGTTTTAAAATAAATATCTATTTATAATATTGAAAAGTTAAAGTTTCTCATTTTTTCTATTTTCTCACCTAATGTATCATAATTTTGAAAACACTTTATTATTAATTTACATATAATAATCTATGTAAATTTAGTATAAATAAAGCAAACAACATTTCAAATTATTTTTACTTCAAAGATATTATTATTATTCATCTTTATAAACTATTCACACTCTAGTACTCTGACGTCAATAATTTATATATATATAATTAAATCTTAATATTAAGTTTTTCAGGAACCGTAATTAATTAAAATATACCAAGGCACATAAATAAGCTTTCAACGTAGAAATAACGTTACATAGTGGTTATATTTATAACGATTAATTTTGATGGATGACAAAAGTTACTCATTTTGATTTTGGTTTATTGATCATTAAAAGCAAGAAATTGTATAACTATTTATATTGATCATTAAAAGCAAGAAATTGTATAACTATTTATAATCTTGTTCAATATTTCGTGCATTAGAATATTAATAAAATAGTAGTTACAAGTAAAATTTATTTTTGAAAATGCCATGTACAGAAATCTAATCTCACTTTTTTTGCTATCAGAAAGCGTTGAGATAGATAATTTGCTGACTAAGATTCCAACAATTCAATTTGCTCTCTAACTTTTTACTGAAATTTTTGGAAATGAATTTACATAACTTTTTCCAAAGATAAAAAAATATTTAATCTGGCAAGATGTCTAAGAATTATTTTTAAGTTTTATTCCAAACAAAAATCTTTTACTTTGCACATTTTACAAGATAAAATGTTTTGGGCATCTGTGAGGATTCTTAAAATGTTTAGTAGAAAGCTTACTTTGTTGTTCAACCTCGACATGGCAGAATTTATTTTTACAATGTCTGAAGTAATATTTCAAAGCAGCTTTCTTAGTAAAAAACATCCTTTTCTTCCATTAATCCAGAAAAAAACTTTAAAAATTTAAGATATAATTGAGCTATATGTTTTTCGTAATTTCCCTTTCATTTCTACGCTAATCAGAAGTTAATTGCTATTTCAAATATTGTTTTTAATGTAAAAATATTTTAAGTGCAATATTTATTAATTTCTTTACTTGGCGTAGAAAGGGTTTTTAATGGTTAATGATTTTTCTCTTAATTCTTGAATTAAAATTAAATTAAATGCAGATTAAAGTGTAATCAATTATTTTTTAAAAGATTCGAAAATCGCAATAAACATACAAATTGCATTGTTTATAATGCGTTTCTTATTGAGGTTAGCATACTAAAACATTGCTGTATTTTTCAAATCAAAAGATTTTTGTAAGTGGCTTAACAACACAGACATAAACATACTCAGACACAAGTGGAAAACTAATATAAGTAAAAATATAAGAAGTATAAAAATATGATTCATTTTTTTTATTTATTGGGTATTCAGATCATTTGGTTTATTAATTATATTGATGAAAAATATTTTGATCTGCTAAAAATTCATCTCTAACAGAAGAAAAGTTGTAAAACGCATATTACTGTCAGCAGATGCTATTTTCTAATGCTATTAAAAAATGAGAGATAAAATTAATTGTTTTGCAACCTCAGCAACCACTGAGTTTGCTAAGAATAGTTTGTTTAGTTTTAATTGAATGAGAATTTGATAAATATATAATAAAATTTATGGGTATGTAGACTAAAACAAAATTATTCTTCTTGTAAGTAAAAGTTTTGTTATAAAGAGCTTACACAAATAAATTTGAAACATTTTCATATAAAAAGAATCCGATGGCAACAGAATTGGTATTTTAAAAATTAGAATACATTTTTACAACGAATAGGTTAAAAGGAAAACTACTCTTATATTAGAATAACCTCAAACGGTTTTAATGAAATATAACAAATTTCTCAAGAATAAAATGTTTTAAAGTCACTTCAAGATGCACCTTTTCACTTTTCATACATTTATGTTGAAAATTCGAAACCTGAAAGTTTAAACTGTTGAACTTTATAAACACATACTTAAAATTAAATTATCTATTATAAACTATCAAATGCGGAGGATATATCGTATAAAAACAGCAAATGCATTGAAATTATATATATATATATATATATATATATGTGTGTGTGTGTGTGTGTGTGTGTGTGTGTGTGTGTGTGTGTGTGTGTGTGTGTGTGTGTGTGTGTGTGTGTGTGTGTGTGTGTGTGTGTGTGTGTGTGTGTGTGTGTGTGTGTGTGTGTGTGTGTGGGTGTGTGTGTGTGTGTGTGTGTGTGTGTGTGTGTGTGTGTGTGTGTGTGTGTGTGTGTGTGTGTGTATGTGTGTGTGTGTGTGTGTGTGTGTGTGTGTGTGTGTGTGTGTGTGTGTGTGTGTGTGTGTGCGTGTGTGTGTGTGTGTGTGTGCGTGTGTGTGTGTGTGTAAATATTTATTTGGAAAAAAAAGTTCACATACGCTACACAGAAAAAGTAACTATATACATTATTACGATGCTGAAGGTTAAGTTCGGTGGGGAGTATAAATAAATGAATATAACAGAAATTAATATATCCTGGAAAAGAGCTTGGTTAAGTACGAGACGAAAACATATTCAGGTCTTGGGTCTCAGAAGATCAATTCCTCTTCGTCTTGTAGAAACCGCAAAAAAATTTTAATTTTGACCTTGGACATCTTGTTTCCTATAACGTTGATCAACCAGTTTCTTTATAATTCGTGGGTTTGGTAGAGTTTTTGATATGGAAGGATATGGTGTGAGAGCAGCTAGTGGCATAAAGAAGGAGATCACTAACTACACCCACAGCGGCATAGTTCCAATCCTTTAATAATGAATGTCTTAAAGTACGAACGTAAAGATACATAGGCAGTTGTAAAGATAATTTCAAGTCTGTTTTAAGATATGTGTGTTAAAGGAGACTTTGTAGATCATTTGATAGATGCTTAAAGATTCAAACATATCATCCATCTGAACATTTGTGAGGCATATTTCTATCATTGAAAGAAAGTTCAGTCGAGGAGGGAACAAAACAACAGCATTACTTTACTATCAAGAGCAATGCTTAGAGAGGTAGTCAAGAGTAGGTCATAATTATCGCTGCACTTGAAATTTGAAATAACTGTTCATGGCAATCAAATAATGATAGCTAATTATAAAAATCATGAATAAACGTGACTAAGATTAGCTTTACATTTTTAAACAATTAATAGTGTATTGCATTCATTTCAACCTGCTCTTAATTTAAATATTGATTTTATTTAAGGTATTGGTTTTTCCTTGTGTCTTATGACCACATAAATAAGTATACATAAATTCATTCTACAAGATTTCCTAAAAATTGAATAAATAAAAAAAAATTAAAAAGAATTTTGAAAAATCAATTTTTATTAGTAAATTTTGAAGGAGAATCCTTGTTATTTGCAATGTTAATATTTTATCGTATTTCAAAGTCAGAAATGAATTATGCATATATAAGGGTGTTCAGTAGAATATAATATACGATAAAGAAAGCTCCCAAGTAAACTTATTGAAACACACTAACCGTAGTTCTGCTGTTTTGATTGAAATTATATTTATTGGTGCCGAAACTGTATCATCCATATGTAGGTGAAGAAAATAAAAATAATTTATATATATTTTGTGAATTGTAATTTATTAGACTTAACCTTTTATAAACTTTAATTGAAATTATTTACTAATCTAAAGAAGAGTTTACATTTACTCTATTTACTCGATTATTACATTTTGCTTTTACATTTACATTTTACTCTATTACACACACGTACACACACATCTTTGCAGTCATTTTTTTTATATTTTTAGTGAAACCATTACCAATTTGCAGCTGTTATTTCAGGTGCATAAGGAATATGTGTAAGGAACATCATTTGAATAATTCAAGAGATTTTGAGATGTATAATATCTAATGAAACAAGTAGAAATTTAGTCGCATACATAGATAGGATATTACTTGTATTATTTAATCTCTATCTTCATTGAATTGACGGAGGAAGTTGCATTATTCCAATCTAATTATTTTATTATATTTGATATTAAATGTTACATATTATATCTTAAATACTTTGCTAGGAATTAACAAATGATAATTACAAAATAGAGTAACTGAGACAGCAGCATAATATTTTAGCGAATGTAAGTTTCATGACCTTTCATAAATTTCATCGGCTCACAAAACAACTAATTGCTATTTTAATTTTAATTTTACTTTAATCTATAAAACATCGATTTATGTTGGGCACTTTAAAGTTGCTAATGATCTTTTGACACTTCTCATGAAAGGAAAGCGAATTTAAAACGTTTTTGTTCTTATCTGAACAACTCGCAACAATTAATCATATATAATGAGACACCAACGAAGAAATAATAATTTTTTTTTCAACTCATCACAATAGCGCCATTGTAAAGTAATCTGCCAAAAAACATTATATCTCATTGTTTCTATTCATCAATCTTTCTTAAATTACTCTTCCAATATCCGAGACCAAGGGTCTTGGCCCTAATGTATTTGAGACTAACTGCAGAAATGAGAGAATTACTGTTGCCGAGCAAGCATTATTGGGAAAAGCTCAGCTGTTATTATTGCCCGATTTCTCCAACATAGAGAAAGCGGCACACGCCCTTCCCAGGCAACATGTGGAGGAAAGAATGGAAAAATAAATATGTGGGGGTTTGCGATTGCTTTCGGATTTGACACGTATCGTTTTCTTGATATTAAGCATGGCTTTCATGATAGAGTGTTTACGAAATTTGACCTCGAAAAAAAGTATTGACTGGATCCATGTTAGGTTGTAATCTGATGTAAGTTATTAATTAGTTGATTCTATGAGCGTTAACACTTGATTTATATTAATACTAAAATATAATAAAGTGACGTAGTTTATGCCTAAGATAGATCATATTTAAATATATGAATATAGAGTAGTGTGCATATTTTTTTATAACAGAACATTCTAGACTTTTCGGAAAAACCAATAAATAGGAAAAGAAGCGAATTTCGAGAGCACGTATGTAGCAAGTAAATTTTAAAGGAAAATCATGATAAAAAATTGTATAAATTTTAAATTAATGTCTTTTTTAAACGATTTCGAAAAGTATGGCAGCATTTAATATAATGCATATTTAAATAGAAAAGTCTTGTCAGCGCAATCGCAACCCAAATTTTTCGACCTTTTATGCTATATTTAAATATTTTAAACTTCTTGTCCAACAACGTTTTTCACTGTTTATCCACATTGGTACAAATTCCCCTTTGATCCTTTAGATCCGAAGTATTTCTTTAAATTAAATCTATAAGACACTTCGTATAGCTGGAGTAATGAAGTGTACCTTTAGAAAATGGATCATTATGAATTTCTTGAGTTAAGTTACAGCACCGTTGGCGGAGAAATAATGAAATTGCAGGAAAGTTTTTTTTAAAAAAAGAAGCAAAAACAGGATATTAGCCAAATAGAAAAGTTTGTGGTATACAAAGTGAAACTACAGTAGAAAATTTCATCATCTATATGTAAAATTTGCGGATATAATATATATTTAAAGAAGTGATGAAATTTCCGTGGCTTTATAAAAGGTCCGTCGTATATATATATATATATATAGTTATATATATATATATATATATATATATATAACAATTATTAATTCCATTTCCAAACTTTAAAACAAACTCCAAACTCCAAACTTTAAACTGATTTTTTTGAGATGCAGGTGCAGATAATAATTTTTTTCATTTTTTTGCCTACGGATTCAAATGTTTTTTTTTTTTCATCTGCAGATTTTTGTTGATGCCAGAAAACTTCATTCCCAAAACATTATTATGTTCTGACATGATAAAAATCAAAAAATATATAATCAAGGCTCAATGTATGTAGTGTCAAAATATTTCTTATACGAATATATTAATACATTAAAAATTATGTAGTCGCGTATATATTTCTAAATTAATATTCTATATATTTAATTCTCCCATTAATTTCTGTTTCATATTTATAAAAACTAATTATCTTTATTATCTTGTCTACATTCCTTTTTTATCTAATTTCTTTTATTATATTATTTACATATCTTGCATCAAAATTTAAAGGGCGCCCTTAAGAGGTATTACATTATATAAAAAAAAACTATTTTTGCATGAAAATATTATATTTTGTATGAAAATATCTTATAATAAATCGTGAAAGTTGTGAGACATGCGGGGACAGTTGCATTTGAAGCAGGTAGGATGTGGCCAGGGTAAGGTTATACAATTTACTGTAAGATAAATTTAAAATAGTTAAGATGATCTCATTCCCTATGAAATTAAATGAATATGTAATATAGAAGGCTCTCTATTTCGGTTCCTCATAAAATGTGAGCTTATATCTTATGATAGGCTGTCTAAATATGTGTATATATGCTAGTGTCTAACGTATTTAATCTGTTAAATCCATATTGTATTGTCTAACCTTGAGAATTTTGTTCATTTAATAGCTCATTATCTTTGCTCACCTAAATTAATTTTGATTTCAAGTTACAATCTGTATATGAGAAATAAACTATATAAAGAATTTTTCTGTTTCATAAAAAAATGCTTTAAATTCTTTTTACAAAGCGTGATTTTTAAGAAAATATTATATACATTTGTAGCTATTTACGCTTGATTGCAATTTCATACAGTATATCAATTTTAGATTTTTTCATAAATGCATCATATGATTGAAGTTAGATAAGTAGATCATTAATTTTCACATTTTTTTTTCATTCAGATGAACATATTTCTGCGAAAAGGACAGTAGAAAATTGAAAAAAAAAATTACACCATATTAAAAATTTGCATTAAATAAAGTCATTTAAAAAATTTGAGACAAGCAAAATCTATAAAATATATAGAAGTAGATATCTTATTCCATTAAAATCTCAGCATAAATACAAAAATGATTATTATTCATCACACAAAATAACATCCAAATATTATATAGCAACACAATCACATCGATTTGTTAAATTTTTCTCATTACTATTTCAAAGCTTTATAATGTGTCTAATTTCATCGAATAGATAGAAAACTTCATAACTTTAAAATCTTACTTACAAACTTTATTTTACTTTTATAAAAGTTTTTTTTCATATAAAAAGCAAAACGATAAATTCACAGAACATTTGTTTATATTAAATAGTATATTAAAAGGAAAATTATAGCTAGATAGAAGGTTTGATCTCGGAATCAGCATTCTAAAATTGAGTTTATATCTATTTTTTAATATTTAATACATACTTTTATTTAAGATCATTTTATTAAAAAAATATATAAATTAATGGTTACGTAAATAATATTTATTCCACAAACAAACCTTTCATCCCATTTAAAATATAATTTACTTGGTATTTCTCATAATTAAATACTATGGTAACTTAATGCTAATGTTAGGGAATATGAAATTCTGTGATAGACTTTTACTCTATTCTTTGTATTAAGGGACTAATTTCAGAATTAAAGTTTTCAGAAAAAATTTAAACAATAAAGATAAAATATCCTTAGAGAGCTCTTAAGAGAGATTCCTGATCTTCTGAATCATCTTTAGAATATTGTTTTTTACATTTACTCTTTTCATTTGTATTTCTAATTTTAAAAATTTCCAAAACCCCAATCATTCATGCGTATATGATATTTAAAAATGTAATACAAGAAAGATATATTTACATAAAATAGCTTTTCCAATATCCATCAAGGAAATTTAGACTAATATTTCAATGATTATTTCAAAAATATTATTTATTAATGTGTTTTACAATAATATAAATATTGATTCCTTCTCAAAAATGTCCAAATGATTAAACTACAGGTTCACAGTTGAGAAAAAAAACATAATATTTACCACAACTTCTTAAAAGGAAGCCATTTTTGAAAGAAAATAAATTACCGAAAGTTGAAACTTTTGTTCATTTTTTATTTATACGTTTCTTCAATTCCACTCAATGCTTCGCCGATGGTAAAACCATATATACATATATCTTCCTATACATTAGAGTTTTCTATTCCAATAGGAACAAGCTTCAACAAATAAACCTTCCACTCCTCGGAAACTTCACAATCCACTTACAACCCGGCCAACTTTCAATATCCGTCCATTTCAGGGAAAAACCTATCGAACTTTTTAAACAGTGCCTCCTAATGAAGTGGAGGTAATCGAGTCAGGGAAAACAAATTCACTAAAACACCCTGCAGCTGGCATCGGGAAAGAAAAGGCAAATAAAAACCACCCCAAACAAAAATGCAAACTTCAAGAGAAAGAGAGAGAGAGAGGAAAAAAATGAGTTTCTTTCCCTTTTCTAGGCGAAGCTATTCCTGTCAAGTAGGCTCAGGGAACTGGACAAATTACGCCTTGAAGCCAATCCTCGTTTTTCCAATCCGCTCAAGTGAGCAGAGAGAAGAACAACTTTAAGCAAGAGTTTCGTCCCAATAAGTTGAAGTATTGAAGCAAAAAGTCAGAAGCGCCTGCACAGCTGCGAAAATGCTGTGCTTTATGGCCCGAAAAATTTCTAGGTGATACTCGCTTCCAAAATAACAATGCGAGATGCCTATCCAACCTTAACTGGAAATAGAGAACAACAAAAACGGAGGGGGGAAGGGAAGAAAAATAATATTCGATGAAAATGCCGTTGTTGATAGGTGAAGGAAAGGGGTGGTTGCTGTGAGCAGTCATTCCATACGAAGATAATCTGGAAAAGTGCCTGTTTTATGATACTGTAAAGAGCAAAGATCCAGTTCAGATTATATGAGATGAGTACGAAAGATAACTTCCAAGATGGAATCATATTCTTGGGCGATTAATTACATTTTGAACTAGTGTTGTAAATAGAATTTTTATTCAATATACAAAATAGAATATTCTATGAAGATAAAAATAAAAAATGATTCACATATTACACTCGTAGATAGATAGATGAAATTTCTACCAGATAAATTTTTAAGATCTTTCGCATGGTATGGTAATTGTATTTTATATGGTTTTTATGGTAATTTTGTTTTATATGGTTTTGATATAATTTTAATTTACATGGTTTTGATATAATTTTAGTTTATATGGTTTTGATGTAATTTTATTTTATATGGTTTATACGGTAACTTTATTTTATGTTGTTTTTATTGCATTTTTATTTTATATGGTTTTTATGGTAATTTTATTTTATATGGTTTTTATGGTAATTTTATTTTATATGATTTTTATGACAATTTTATTTTTATCATTTTAGGTTAGTAAGAAATAAATACACAATTATATTTTGAAAAACCTAACAATGTAGAAATCACTTAAAAAATCCACCCTCAATGTTTGTTTGAGAAAATAAAGTAACATATTTTATATGAACAAGCATACATTCATCAATACATAAAAAATGATGAGTATATGTAACTTTTTTCATTTATATAAGAATAAAGAAGAGAGAAAATTCATTTACAACAATAAATTATAAAAATTAAATAGCTGAAAAAAATTCAACACTAGACTTTGTTTGACAAAATGAAATAAAATATTTTCTAAGTTGTCATTTTTAATTCATGGTCATACATTTGCTCATCACTGAATTAAATAGCAAAATCTTGTATAACATGAGCAATCATCAGCTGCAGTTCATAATAAAGTACAAAGATTGTTATATTTATTTATCTATCCCAATTTAATACTATATTCCTCTGTTCTTTGTTTACAAGAAAACTCTATCAAGTGGAATATGTATTTATTTAATTAACTACAACTATTAGTCTTACGTATTTCCAGGTATAAAGCATCATCAGATTGAGTACTAAAACTTTTGAAAATATCTTAGTTTTGGTAGAAGAAAATAATAAAAAAAACTACAGAAATTAAGAAAAGAATTACGGGCCTCATTTCGAAAACAATATTAATCAGTACATGGGTTTCTTGCACTTATTTTTCTATGATGTTACAAAATTTCATAAATCAATTTGCAAAATTTGTTGAGATATTGACAAGCAAATTTATCAATTTAGACCATTTTTCTATACCTTTGACTGATGCATGAGTTGGAATTTCACTGTATGTTTTAGCCATAATATAAATTAAAAATAAAACTAAAAATACAGAATCAGGATATTACATCTCATTAACTAATTTTCATTTCATTTTACAAATTGTTGATATATTATGTTATTTGAAAAGCATAATTTTTTTAATGAACACTTTTTACACGTATAACAAATCACATTCATTTAATAATACTTGTATTTATGAAATCCAGTTTACCTCTTTTAGTTTTAAAGGAGGACTTTGAATTTATTTTCAAATATATAAAAAGTGCTTTCTGTCAGAAATAACACAGTCCTTAGTTTAGAATTATTGCTACCCAAAAATAATTGGTTATATTTGTCATAATTCAGCATAATATTGTATAAAATACAAAACCAAAAATTTATACAGACACTACACCACACATTACTAGAAAATAATCAAGATGGTAATTCTGTACGAAAAAAAGAAATTTATACGACTCTAAAAGTGATATATTTTTTTATTACTAATTACATCTAGATAAAAGCATCATTCGTTAATCAATATATCATTCCACTGTAAAGGAGGATGGAATTTTACCTAAAAAAAGATTCTATTTAATAGTTGTAGACATCTACAGTGTAAATTCCAGTGTGTTGTATAAATATCAGTTGTTTTGTAGAAATATTTTCTACATTATTGATTTTGTAATTATTTTATTGATTCTACATCACTCATTTTTTTGCTCTCAAATGTCAATCTAATGCCTATTATTATCTATTCTTTTTCGGAAAAATAAGGATTCTGTAGCTTCGAAGCACTACATATTTATGCGAGTATACTTTTTAGAAGAATACGGAGAATTCGAAAAACAGCGTTTGTATTTTTCTAGAACCAGGCAAGGCATTAGGGCTATATATAGCGTATATATTAGTATATAAATGTGTTCCTTCACACTGAAAAATGTTCATTCTTTTAAGAAGCACACAAGTGCAAATTAAGAATGTTTTTTCACAGTATTCTTGTACTAATATTCAGTTTTTTAAATTTATCTTTCCTTCCCTATAAATTTGAAACTGCAAAAGACCAGTTCCTGAAAGTGAAAACATTATTCAGGATTAAAAAATTCCCTTGAAATCATGATGATTTCATGATGTACAACTTTAGAAATATTTACATAGGACAGTTTTCCTGCAATTAATAAAAAAGCATTTTCAAATTAAATATATTTCTTTAAATTTATAATCATTTAATTTAAATTGAAAAATAAGTATATATCTATAATTTTTGCTGATATGAATGTGAAACTTTGTGATTGCATGGATTAATATCAGAGAAAGCCGATACTAATTTACACTATTACATTATGGGAGTTGATAAGCTTTAATGCTTTTAATTTCTACGGAAACCAATATACAATTTTATATACAATGTACAATTATATATTATATACAATTTATATTTTTATAAAAACTTTCAACCAGTTATTTGAAACTCTGCAACTGAAACTATATGTATATGAGAAATACTTAAGGAATTGGAAGTTTTTCTCATTTTTGGAGGATACCCTGTATTTATTTATCGTTACTTTATTTTTTCTCAGATTATCTAACTGTTGACTTTTATATTTTTTATGTCAGTTAAGTGGTGCGTGAAATAAAAAAAAATAGATAAATCGAGAAAACAGCAGTCAGAAAGCATTTCAGCTACCCGTTTTATACCTTTTCTTTTGAACCTTCCTTTTTCAGAACTTGGAAGATATTGACTGAAAAGACATTATTCATATTTAATATTCGAAGGATGATTCTTGATGATTCGAAAAGAATAGAAAATAATAATCCCTCAAATCGGATATTTTATGGAAAAATAACCACTTTATGATTTTATGAGGATCAAAAATCTCGTCATTTTTGTCGTTAAAATGAACATTGTAGATAAAATTAAAGTTTCTCATCTTTAGTGATCATAACAATAAATGGAAGTTTGAGCAGCAGCATCGAATTTACGACGAGAACATGATCAGCTTATCTCCAAGTATTTCGTTCTTTATCAAATGGCTTCTGTTTATATTCCTTCTTTATCAAATGGCTGATGTTCACATTAACTCTTATTTTTAGAAATAACTGTTGTAGCCTTAGAAACAGTTACAAGAATTTGAAAAGAATTTCACTCTAGCGCATCTGAAGTGAATAAGACAATTGTAATGGATTTTCCATCAGTTTCTTAGCTGCTAATTACTTTCCGGAATGCGATAAAATGTAGATGTATTATTATGCTTAACCATTTCGATTGTTTATTCTTTTGAAACATATGTCTGAATTGTCTATGCCTCATTGTTTGGAAGGTGCATCTAGATCAGAGATGGAATTATGTTTGTCCTTTTATTGGTTAAATCTTTGAAAATGTTAGAAAAATATCGAAATTAATTCATAAAATGTCTTCATTTTGTGAGTTATTTTCTTAAATTGATGTTCTTAATAATAGAATATATATTACTATAAACGTGCATTTATATTATATTATCACTGGAATCGAAGTTATTATATTTTGTGATCTTCCTAGTATATACAGTTTTTTTCTTAAATGCATTTGCTTATCTGGAATCACAAAAGAAACTTTGAAAACATTGAACATTAATGGAAGACATTTAATGATTTGTAATACTAAAATGTAGAAGATGGTTTAGGATTGCAATTAAATCTGTTTTCGTCCTCTAAAAAACCTTAAGATATCATTTCATAAGGAGACACAAAAGTATGTACCATTTAGTTTTTAAATGAGTACCATAAATTCAAAACCTTAATGGCATTTCTTAACTGTCAAATACTCAATTCATTATTCCTGATAATACAAAATCATATGAGCAGAGCATTTGCTGGAAATAATGTTAATAATTATGTTTGGTTTTGTTTCTACAAAAGACAACATTTAATACTTGATTTTTGTTCTTTTATATTTTCTTTTCTTTTCTAATAACGGGAGAAAAATCATACTTGTCAGCTTGTTAAAGTTTTGTGAGGTAAACCATTAAACTAGTCAATTGTAGTTAGTATACTGTAAGTATTTTGACTAATACAAAAATGCATATTTAAATTAACGTTTGAAAATTACAATTAAAATTTTAATTAATTAAATATTAAGAAACCGGATAGGTTTTATTAGAAAACTGAAAATGCAATAGCGGAAAAAGAATAATAAAATATTCCAAAAATGAAAAAAATGTGAATATCCAAAAATGTTAAATTATTTTAAATATTTTTTGAATCATTAAAGATTATTTTAAAAATAATCTTTAATGATAAAAACTGACTTTATTTTTCGAAATTTCATTTTTAACGGCTAATAATTCCTGAATTTCATGTTCTTCCTTTTCAAATAATTACACAAAAGTTATTCACCTACATTTCCATGGCGAGTTAAAAACATACATATTTATGATGATGGCAATTTAAATAACATATGGTAATAATTATATTTATGAAAGCTTTATTTTTAAATCCAATTTGTGATATCATTCGTCTTTTTTCCCATACATTTGAATTTCAACTTTTTTAGCCAGTTATTTAAACACTGCATATTTCAGAAAGCTATAAAAATATTAAAGAATAAATAAAAATTTATTGTTAAGTAATAAATTAAATAAAAAGAAGTTTTGCCTTGAATTAAAACATGCTTCAAACATATTATTTTAATTATATATAAAGTAAAATAAACATTTCAATTTTGTTTGGCTATAATTAAAAATATCAACAAATATAACTTATTGATTTAAAATATCAATAAGTTATATTTGTTGTGTTTGGTGGTTCTTTTACTTTCTATTGATTTATTAAGGCTTTTAGGTAATGCATTAAAATAATCTACACTCTTTAAGAGTATCATCATTATTAAATTAGCACCTTAAAAATAGTTGTCAACCAGCTGGTCACCGACAACATGAAGTTTATTTACGTTGAAGACTTAGTATGAAAATTCCATCGTGTAGTATCTTTTAAACAGAATTTGGTCACGGGATAATTAGAATGTTACCTATTTAGAAATAGTAATTGACGATAATTTGATATCGCTAGATGAAAAATATCAAAGTAAATTTACATAGCCTATTGATTAAAACTCATTTCCTAGATTTCTGCAAACGCATTTAATACAGAATTTGAGGAAAGAAACTGGGAATTAAATTCAATGACTAATTAACTAATTTTAATTATGATATTATGATATGAATATATTTAATTATGATATGAAGAAATCCTATAATTTATAATAATATGCAAATATAAGTGACTTTAAGTTTATTTATCATTTACTTAGAAGATCTACTTATTCGTCAATAACATTTATAGGCTATTTTTATTTGTATTTTTTTACTAGGCATATTCGGAAAGTAAGTACCGTTTCATTATACTGCCGCTGCAGCACTGCGATCGGCGTTCTGCGCATGCGCACTAGTCTTCCTTGTTCACTGACTCTCAACTGACGCCATTTTGGACTCTGTAGGTTGTGTTTCCAGTTCGCTGTGCTTGTTTAAAATGTTTAAGACAATTACTGATCCCGCCGACTGTGAGATTCGTTCTGTTATCCGTTTTTTAAACGCAAAAATTGTGAAACTGGCTGAAATTTACCGTGAAATTAAAGAAGTGTATGGTGAAAACGCGATGAGTGATGGAATGGTGCGGAAGTGGGTTAGAATGTTTAATGAAGGTCGATAAAATGTTCACGATGAGGCTCGGAGTGGTCGGCGTTCTCTTGTCAATGACGATCTGATACGGAAAGTTGATGAAAAAATCAAAGAGAACAGACGATTCACAATAACGATGCTTTCAGACGAATTTCCACAAATGTCACGTACTGTGTTGTACGAACTGTGTTTATCATCGTTGGCGGCAAGTTTCTACGAGGAAGGCATAGGAAAACTCGTCACTCGCTACGACAAGTGTTTGAACATTGGTGGAAACTACGTAGAAAAATAGTTTAATGTTTGGTCTTTCATGTAATAATAAAATTTGTTTGAAAAAAAAATGTTTTGTTCTATTTATTAAAAAACGGTACTTACTTTCCGAATATGCCTCGTATTATATGTTTTATATAATGTTATCTGCATCCTGAGATTTTAATTGTGAAAATCACCATAATTTTTTACCCTTATTACTATCACTTTGCTTTGTAGCTTTTCGTTAGGTAGCATTCATAATATTTCATATTTTTTGTTGTTGTTACGAACAGCACTTGCCACTGACGGCCGTTAGCGATTTTAAGCTGGAAGAGTGTCTCTTGTTTTTGAAGTAGCCTCAACTCGGTCCAAGAGATATACACTCGTCACATTTGCTGGCACAGAACTTTTTTACAGGGAGGCTAATTCACTCATCTCAAAGATAATACACAGAAGAACAACCATGCCCTGTCTGGGACTCGAATCTGGGACACCCAAAGCAAGGGCTCTATCCCTAAGCCTGGACGCCGGCAAATTTCATTTATAAATTTTGTTTTAAAGTCATGTGTCTCTAGCTATTTATGAAATATATTTTTACAGTTCTTGGTTTAAAAGAAAATCTAACACTATTTATTTTTATTAGATGAATTTATGTTGCTGTTGTTACTTATGGCACTTGCCAGTGGACAAGCCTCGCTAATGAAAGTATCAGTAGATTTAAGCCTAATGAGCGTCTCTTGTTTTCGAAGTAGAGCCAACTAGTGTCAAGAGCACGACTTAACTACACGCTCAACACACGTTCGCTTGCACAACAATTTTTTACGGGGGGAGGCATAGTCATCCATCTGATAGATAGCACACAGAAGAACAATCATGCCCGAACCGGGACTCCCAGAACATGAGGAAGACGCGCTACCTCTGAGCCAGAGAACTAGCTAGATGAATCTATAGATGAGTTAATCAATATCAAATAATTGTGCTGAAAATATGGGATTAACAGTTATAATTTGCCACAAAATCAATTCCGTTTATATTTTTAAGAGCATTACACTGACTAATTTACCAACGGAAAAATATAATTTCGCCCCGCGGACAATTTCCTAGATACGAGATATTATTGTAATTAGCATAATTATTATGTTACTTAATTGAGAAATTAAGCTGGAATTACTTAAAATAATTTTTAGATAGAACAAAACATACAATGCTTAAACTTAGAATATCAAATGTTTAGAAAATTGGGATAATTGGGGTAATTTGGCATCATTTCAATGAGAAACAGGATAGCCAATTTACGTACACTCTTAGTAGGAAAGTCGCTCAATCTGCATCGTTATTCTTCTCTATTATAAAATCGTTTTAGATGTAAGAAATTCGAATTTATTCCATGACTCGAAAATGAAATCAGCAAGAATATAAAGTCATTTAATTTCAAAAAATGCTGTGAACCGAAATTATAACTAGCGAAATAAATAACAACGGTAAATATAGGCAATATTTTAAATTCGTATTTTTTTATTGAAATGTTATTTTGAATTGTTATAAGCTTCAATTATAGTAAAACATTTTTTAATTAACAAACCAGCTGAAATTAGATGGTAAGAAGTTAATATTATTCATATATTCCCTCTTTATAAAGATATTAGTACAATGAAAGCTTTGCATGAAACTGACGCAGAACCTTTAAGAAATATATAAATATTTGACATAAATTTAGCAACTTGATGTGATCTTGTGTGATCTTTTGCGAATTTTTTTAAACATTGACACCTTGAAAGTTGTCAAAAATATCTAAAAATCGTATTTTTGATTCAGACACGTTTTTCTCAGCCGTTATAAAAAATTAATGTAAAACAACAATTAAAATTGGAAAAATCGTGGATCAAATTTCATCTATTTCTGAAATTACAAATCTTAAGATGACCAACCTCTTGTTGGATTTAGGTCAAAATTCCTTCTACTTTTTGTAGCTATCTTGTTAACTTATATTCTAACAACAAACAAATTTCCTCTGAACGAAATTTGCACAACATTTGATATAAATTTACAAATTAGGATTCCCGTCTATATACCAAATGTTACCTGTTTAGATAGAAGAATTTTTTAGTTATATTTGTCATACACATATATTTTTAAAAAATATGTTTTTCGAATTCATGCAAATCTATTTACTTTTTGAATATAACATTGTGATACCTAATATTAATATTTTCAATAACTCCTGGTAAGCCTATTATTCAATGTTATATTGTTATATGTTGTTAACTTTCTTTTTAATTTGCTAAAAGGATAGAGACGAAACACCATTTATCCTTTTTCTATTTTATTATTAATAATAAATGGCAATAATAATTATTAGATTATATTTAATAATTATAATTATAATTACAAATAAACTTAAAATTCTAATAAATTTATTTACTTAACTGCTAAAAGACAGCATTTCAATGTTATAAAAAATGAAACTTTCGTATTTAAGGAAACAAATTTTTTGAAAGAACTTTGCATAGTTAGATAGAATGATTTCACATTTAATTATTCATGTTTAAGAATTTCCAATGTTTAATCCGAATTTTAATTGATTCAAATGCTAATAGGCGTAAATGATCTTTTAATAATTTATAATTAATTCATATTTTTTTTACATGATCCGATAGCAAAAAATAGCAAAAAGTAAAAAACAAAATGATTTTTTAAATCAAAAGTAAAGTATAAGAATTATGAATCGACATAATTGACGAAGGCATAACATGGTGATTTATTCATTTATCATACTGGTGTATTATCTTATATTATTAATGGTGATTGTGTTTTTAAAAATAAAAATAATTGAACTCTTAAATGTGAGCAAAACAATCACTATGTTCTCGACAATTGAGTTATTTTTATGGTTATTTTGAGGAATAAAAGATTAGTGAGATTTTAATTGGATATGTACTTAATTCAGAAATTTAAGCGGAAAATCAAAATATTATTTTTAATTATCTATTAAAATTAAGGTATAAAAATTTTATTCCATTTTAAACCTATTTAAATAAATTATAAGAATATTTTACAGCATATTTCTACGTATATTTTTTTAATTCTTTGACTATATTTGATTTCGAACAAATATTTAATCGAAATTAATTAAGTAATTCATAGAAGTAAGATTTAAATATAGTTGTCATTTATTCTAGAATGCTTTGAGGATGAGCGTATATGGGGCCCAAATAATTTTAATGTGAATTTTTGTGCCTTTTTCATTCTTTAAGTACTAAATTTCTATGTCTTGATTTGCATTACAGAATCTTTTTTCAAAGATTGCATTTTACTTTAAGTGCTTAAAAAAACTTCCTAAATAGGTAAATTCTCATGCGTATTCTTCTCTCTTTTATTTAAATAAATTATAAAAAATATCTTACAGCAAAATTATACGAATATTTTTATTTTTTTGAATATATTTGATTTCGCACCCATATAGAATAGAAATTAATTAAGTACTTCTTAGAAGTATTCATGAAATTTAAATGTAATTGCAATTTATACTAAGATGCTTTGAGGATGAGCATATATGGGGCCCAAATAATTTTAATGTGAATTTTTGTGCCTTTTTCATTCGTTAAGTACTAAATTTTTATGTCCTGATTTTCATTACAGAATCTTTTTTTTCAAGAGTGCATTTTACTTTAAGTGCTTGAAAAACTTCCTCAGTAGGCAGATTCCCATGTGTATTCTTAAATCTTTTCAAAGAAATTTTACGTTGATTGCATTACAGCTTTCAATTAACTGGTTTTTCATGAAATCCCGTATTAACTAGACAAACAGACCGCTTTTAGAATGCTCGAAATCGCGTTCAGTTTGCCGATGGAAAACAATTTGATCAAATAAAAAAGAAATTAAGTCAATATTTAAAAAGGATGAGACTACAAACAATGATCGACTCTTTTTAAACTTAGACTTAAATATAAAGAGTATAGAATTTTCCTTACTAATAGTCTAAAATAAAAACGTCAAAATTAAGTAAAACTGGAATGAGAAGAATTTCTGTAAAAATAAGAAGAGGGAATTTAATTAAAATCCCTATTCACAGAAACAAAATAAAAATAATGTGGTTCTTTTATGAACTCAATTAAAGTAAAGAAGACGTTATTCCGAAATTAATAAAGTTTATTATTTTATTTGAATAGCGTCTCTTATAAAATTAAAAGAAGCATTTGGTGTCTACACAAAATGCGAAGAGAATAATATTAAGCTTTCTAAATTTTTTCACTATAAACTATGCTTAATAATTCTAATTATCATTTATCATAGAAACCTTTTAATGATAGGATATCGATACCAAGCAACATATTAACAGACAAGTTTGGCATTCAATTAAAATGCTAGTACTTTTAAAGGCTAGATTGTAGACCATTTATGAATTTTCCCTATATTTTCTTATAGCAATGTCCAATTCAATTATCGTAATTCACAAAAAGAAAATTTATATATATAATGATATTATGATCAATGGTATCGTTACCATTCAAAATTTTAATTGATGTATTTGGCATATGATTTTCGAACAATAATGTTATTATTTTTAAAGGTTAGTTTACAGACCCGTTATGAAATTTTCCTACATTTGTTGGCGTAACTTATGGCACTTGCCATGAACAAGCTCCTCTAATACATCAGCAGCATTTATTCCGAAGATATATACCTCTTGTTTTACAAGTAGCTCCATCTAGTGCCAATAGAACGACTTAGCAACACACACGTCGCAACCCTTTTTATAGGGCAGATTCATTCATAGATATTCGTTCATTCATCTCAGATCGTTATATAAATCTGGAACAGAGAGGGATCCTCTCTGGCCCAGTACCCTCAGTGGTATTACACTCGACATGGAGGACTGTGTGACCATGACAGATTTAACGAGCACCATCTTCCGCACACTCGGGGAACCTTTGGCAGGTGAGTTTTGAACTCCCAACCTAAGGAACACGTGTCCAAAGATTTACCAACCAGGCTATGCTAGCCTGTTTTCCTATATTTTCTTGCAGTATTATTCCAATTCTTATTCCAATTCACAAAATCCTTATTCAAGGATTCATCCTTATTCACATAATACAAATAATGTGAACATTTTATGAATTCAGTCAACGCAAAGAAGATACTATTCAGAAATCATGTAAATTTATTACTTTATTTGAATAGTGTCTATGATAGGGTTAATAGACACATTTGGCTGATAGAATCAATAGACACAGTTGCTTGAGGAAGAATATTAAGTTATTTGAATTTTTGTTCGAAAAAAAGTATTAAATAATTTTATTTTTCATGCACCATAGATGATTTTAATGATAGTATGATACATATATCAAGCTATGGGTTAACGTATAGATTTGGCATATAACTTTCGAAGATTGTATTGCTTTAAAAGGTTAGATTGTAGTCCATTTATGCACTTTCCCTATATTTTCTAGAAGCAACGTTCGATTGAACTTCCGAGACGCACAGTGAATTTCATTAGTGAAGAGTTTCTTATTTACCTTGCATTGTTGAAAGGGAGATTGATTGTGCTTTCTGTGCGACTGCTTAGAAAGGTTTCAGAAGAATTAATCAAAAAAAATTTAAAAGTGCTATTCCGGAATGATTTCTGTTTGTAGACTTCATGGAAGATAGTCATTCAATTTCATTTTATACATTCAGAATCAGCAAAATATTTTTATATTATTCGCATTTGTATTTATTTTTTGGAAAATTCAATTTTGATAAAATCTTTAAAGCAAAGATTTGTAATCCAGCGAGATGGAGTTTTATACAGTCATATGTTGGAAATGTATAAAAAATTCAAATGCGTAAACGTTTCTTAGATAATCAATAGTTTATTGAAGCCTTATTTTTATAACATGCCGTAGATTACATTAAAAGTTTAAAAAAAATTCGTATAACTTATCATTGATATTATATGTAAAGATGATATCAAAACGTACAATTAAGGATTATTTCAATAACCATAGTAAAAAAATGGAATAACATATCGTTTAAGCCTAAAATATTTTAAGCATATATGTGTTGGAATCCCATAATAGTTTATGTTTCAATGTATAATTATTATCAGTCACATTTTAAATAGCATTTTACCTAATGATAATTCCTTAGGATTTCAGCATGGATAGATTTATTTTTTCTCTTAAATCCATTTAATGTTTCCTTTAAAAACTATCTTATATATAGTTTCAGAAATCAATTATCTAACCTCCAAATTTTTACTGTATTTTCGAGTCCTTTTATTAATTTTTACTTAAAGATTACATCATAGCCCCAGGTAGAACAAAAAATAGGGCAATATTTTACAATACAATTCGTGTACAATTTCGTGTAAGGCAGATTTTTCTCTATTATGTATTTAAGATTTATTGAATCAAAATTCAGAAAAGAAATTAATTTTATTATGTGATTATATATCATTTTGAGAAAAAGTTATTTTAGTAAATTTATGCAACCTATGAAGAAATTATATGCACAACTGTCAGGAAGTTCCCCTCTAAAGAATTTTAAATGATACTGTAATTTCAAAATGTCGAATTTAAATTCAATTTAAATGAACTATTTCATATGTATCATTACTTCTCATAATCGAAATAAGAATTATATTAGAATACATAATCTGAATGAATAAAACTAACATAAATTGATCTGCAGTTAATTTATCAATACAATAAGATATATATATATATATATATATATATATATA
>JAOUZG010006535.1:2531450-2565429 GCA_026289955.1 Argiope argentata
AAAAAAAAATGAAAAAAGCACATTTGACTTATTTCTTTTAACTTCAAATTAGGAAATTATTTTTTTAAAAATACATCAATTTGACATGTACATAAATATTTTTATTAAATCAAATTAGTCTTTATAATTACAAAATACATACAATTCACAGAGCTCTGGAATTCATATATATTATCATCCAAATATAACGCATTACTATCTTAATGAACTCAATTCTATTTATTAAATGTGAAAAAAATATAGATGCATATTTTCAGACTTCATTCGTAATTTATGACTGAATGTGATTATATTTTATATACTAATCTTTCTTAGTTACTTCCTGAAATTAAAGGAAAAGTGGATTACGAAGATTATTTCCTTATTTACTAGATATGCAAAATTACATAATCAGAAAGCGGAAAGATCTATGGAAGTTACAATTTAAAAATTTAAAAGTCTTTTCAAGTTCAATTAATATATGTTTTCTGAAATAATTACTAAAATATATCGACGACTTCTAAGGCAGAGGAATTATGTTGGATCTTAATTTATTCCCTTATAAATTTGCTACAGTATCAGTTCTTAAAGTTGAATTTTACCAAAATTGTTGATCTATTTCTGAAAAACTTTATATTATAAAACTAAAATGAGTAAATACGTAATATTTAATATAATGGTGTAAAAAATTGTCAAGAAAAGTGAAAAAACATAAAAGATAAAAATAAACATAAACAATAAATAAAGAAATTAAGAATCAGAATTGAAAATTTCTCAAGGGTCAACTTCAGGCAGGGATTCAAACAAGGTTTTTTTTCTGTGAGGAGTTTGGCTTTAGATCAGATTCATCATTTCTTATTTATTGTTTTATTCTTTTTTATTCTTTTTATTTTCATTTATTTAATCCTTTTACTATTTTAGTATAGGTCATTTGTATTTTAGTAGTAGCATTATTGGTGCTTTCTAGGAGCAATTCTATCCTTTTTTTTTTAAAAAAAATTATTTAGAAATAAATTTTAGTTTTTATAGTTTAATTCAAAAATAAGTTTAGTTTTTATAGTTTCATTCAAAAATAAGTTTAGTTTTTATAGTTTCATTCAAAAATAAGTTTAGTTTTTATAGTTTCATTCAAAAATAAGTTTAGTTTTAATAGCTTCAATCAGAAAAAAATTTAGTTTTTATAGTTTTGTTCAGAAATAAATTTTAGTTTTTGTAGTTTTTTTCGGAAATAAGTTTAAGTTTTTTATAGTTGTTTTCAGAAATAGTTTTTAGTTCTTAATTTAGTTCAGAAATAATATTTAGTTCTTAATTTATTTCAGAAATAAATTTAATTAATTTGATTCAGAAATAAATTTTAGTTTTTATAGTTTGATTCAGAAATAAAATTTAGCTTTTATAGTTTGGTACAGAAAAAAGTTTTAGTTTTTATAGTTTGGTTCGGATATAAATTTTAGTTTTAATTGTTTTGTTCAGCGTGAATTTTATTTTTTGTAGTTTTGTTCGGAAATAATTTTAAGTTTTTATAGTTGTATTCAGAAATAGTTTTTAGTTCTTAATTTTGTTCAGAAATAATATTTAGTTTTTAATTTGTTTCTGAAATTAATTTGGTTAATTTAATTAAGAAATAAATTTTAGTTTTTATAGTTTGATCCAGAAATAAATTTTAGTTTTTATAGTTTGCTTCAGAAATAAATTTCAGTTTTTATAGTTTGGTCTGGAAATAAATTTTAGTTTTTATAGTTTGGCTTGGAAATAGTTTTTAGTTCGTAATTTGGTTCAGAAATAATATTTAGTTCTTAATTTGTTTTAGAAATAAATATTTGTTCTTATCTTGATTCAGAAATAAATTTTAGTTTTTATAGTTTGGTTCAGAAATAAGTTTTAGTTTGTATAGTTTGACTCGGAAATATATTTTAGTTTTAATAGTTTTGTTCAGAAATAAATTTTAATGTTTTTAGTTTTATTTTAGTTTTATTTAGTTAAGTTTTTTATAGTCAGGTTCAGAAATAGTTTTTAGTTCTTAATTTGGTTCAGAAATAATATTTAGTTTCTAATTTGTTTCAGAAATGAATTTTGGTTCTTAATTTGGTTCAGAAATAAATTTCAATTTGGAATTACATATTGTTTATACATTTTTTATTTCCTTATATATACATACATATAATTTTACCTTCATTACACAATTTATTTTTAAAGACTATTTTCAAACAGAATTCAATGTGTGGTATCGGAATCATATCAGTGGCATCCATTTTACATGAGTTGTGTTTCAAAAGGAATACGATCGAGCGGAGCTTTAAAGAGCAAACATTATATCTTCAAAGTATTTTCATCAGGAAACTTCGAAATTGCGAACAAGATTTGCTTTTCTTTTGAGCGGCCTCGGCCATAAAACGGGAATGTACAGGGCGGACTTCCATCAACAGATTTTTTTGGTTGATACGGAAAACCCATTTCCGGAAGGTATCCTGCCGCAGAAATTTATTTCTCCCGTCCTCAGATTGTATCGTCTATTGAAAATACCTGCCTTCCAGTAGAGGGATAAAATTTTAAAATTTATTTATATTAGATGGTTTGGCGTTAAGCCCTTAAAGTTATAAAATTTCCTGTTTCTTTGATTTCTGTTATAGATTTAATGTTTTACGTTTTATGGTGAAAAGATACATATTACTGTGTTATTATACAAAAGGATCTCAGAAGCTAATTGTACCTATGACGTATTTCTTTACATCATATGCATTTGGAGATGAAATGACTTTTCAATGAAAATTTCTTGGAATTTCCTGAAGCTCTTTAAGCATTTAAATACAAAGTAATAGTTTAGAAAATAGTTCAGATAGATATATAGTTCAGAAAAATTGAAATATTGCGTAAGAAAATAGTCATTCATTATGAAAATATTTATGAGTTTTTCTATTTCTGTAATTTATGAGTTTTTCTATTCTGTTTCTAGTTCTGTAATATTTTTTTTTATATTTATGTAAAATACTTGAATTTTAAAAAGGCTTTTTTTATGTAATAATCAGTGAAAGCAAATATATATGTTCCTGCAGAAGCTCATTCTAGTTTAAGGTACTATTTTGAACAGAAAATAGTACATAAATCTAGTATCCATTCAAAAAATATAATTTATTATGATGTTGCATAGCTCATTACATTTCAAAGATATATGCTGCGGAAATTCGAAATTAATGACAGATATATATTCAAAGAGAAAAATTTTCATAGACAATGCAATTTTCCTCTGAATAAGAATATGCAGTAAAGTAACTGAAAGTAATTGAACGTGAATTTACATACGTGGGGGGTGACTTCTAATTCATGTATAGATTGATTTTTTTTTTTTAAATTTAAAACGCTACATAGTCAGAAAGTATTACCTTGTGAAATTTTTGTCAATAACTTGATATTAAATTGAACTAATCACAGTTAAATATTATTATACTAAAATAGTTTGCTAATATTTATATTGTTTACGTTTTCTTTAAATTATCATTTATTACCTCTTAAATATTTCATGAGATCAAATTCGTAAAAATGATATATTATTTCAAATATCTAATATTATAAATCAACTTATTTCTATTCTTTAAATTTCAAAATTACTTTCTTACTACTAAATAAGAAAACATATTCCAGACTCCTTAAGATTAGAGGCTGAAATCTTCAAAATTGGAAACATGAAAATATGAAGACATTTCTTAAAACAATTATATCTATATATTTAAGAAGGAAAGTTCAACGTCATTATATGGATGGGAAGAAAAAAAGGTGCTCCTAATACTGTTCTAAGCTGGCTCAATTTTCATAATCCTTTTTTTTTACCGATTTTCAAACTTCCTTTTCTGTCAAATGTGGAAAATACTGACTTTATGATTCTTAATGAAATCTCATCTACTTCTACCTTAATGGATATACTAACGGAGTTGCTATGGCTCATAATATCTTGCAGAATTAGCCAAAAACAAATCAAAATAATTAGATTAAATGTTAGGAACATTTACCTATATAATGAAAAATTTTATTTATAATAAAAATATTTCATTATAAATAAATAGCTTACTTATAAATATTTAAATCAAGTTAATCTTAACTGTTCAAATTCAGTATTTCTGCATATTTTGGTTTTAAAAACTACAAAAATGCCTTTAAGAATTAAAAGATATCTGATATCAAATCATGAAATTTTTCAATCATTTTTGAAATACTATTTTCGGAGAAATTTAAAAATTGGCACCCAAAATTATTTTCAAAATTAAAGAAGATATACTCTGAATGTGAAATTCGAGTGAACATAAGAAATGCCTTTTTTTGTAACATTTCATAAAAACAATGTATCCTCCAATCAGTCAAAACGACTGCATCCTTCGTTAAAAATGTATGCCATAATATTTTTATATCGCAGTTAATTAAGTCTGTGTTTATGCTCCCGAAAACTATTTGTCTGCTAATTTTCAATGTTTATTGCAGTTCCTATTTTTAAACGTATTGTAACTTTCCATCTACGATTTTCCTTCATTCAAATATTGCAATGGTTTCAAAATAATAATGCATTTCTACATAAGAAATAAATAAAACTTTACAAATATTTCAAAACTTTAAACAAAATTTCCCATCTGTAACCGAAGTTACCATACAATACCACATGAAATATTTTCAGAAAAGCACTTAATATGCTTTTCTTAATTCAGTTGTTAAAATGACATGAGTAAGATATATAGATTCTGAATTGGTAATTTGATTTTTTTTCTATAATGGCTTTTCTAATAATATTTTTATCTTTCCTTCATCAGTATAAAGGCCTTTTTTTTCTTTTTGGAAGTGGGTATATTTCCCTTATTTCAATAACAAGAAAAATTATGCTTTCAAATTATTGCTAATTTTATTTTGTTTTTACTGATTTTGCATAATTGAACTACTATAAAAGATCGGTTTTTCCAAACAAACGGCAAAATTTTAAAAGCTGCCTTTATGAAAATTGCTGTTACATTTATTTATGTTGTTCTTATAATCAAATATGAGAAAACAAATCCTCAATTACAAATTTGTTTTTTCGTTTCATATTATTTACAATAAGAATGTGTACAATTATTGAAGGGAAAAAAATATTTTTAAAAAACACTATCCAATAGTTTTATGGTTTCATATTTTTCCACCATTTCTTTCCACTGTAATGATTTTTAAATGCCATTTTTTTTTACTATTAATATCCCTATTGTTATTCTTTGAGTTATTTTTTGATTTCTTAAAATTATTTCTCAATAACAGATGCATTTGCGTAATGAGACTCGATTTTTTCTTTCTTCTGTGATTTCTAAATAAATTTTTATCGTCGAATTTAGATGTTTTTTTTTTCTTTCCAAAGATTTTTGTTACTATCGACATGTTATTCCAGTCATTCTTTTTCTTTAAATAAAACTTGTTTTCCCGTTGCAATAGACATTGGTTTTTTCCCTCATTAGTGCTTGAGATCTTCCATTAAAAGTGCGCAGACGTAAACAGTGCGTCGATGTTTTGCTATTTTTACCTTATATATAAATAATATTTTCCTGATTTATATAGGCAGAATAATACCTTTAATTATCTGGCTTTTGAATTTAGTTTAAATAATGGCGTTCAATTGTCTACGAATTGTATGCGGAGAATTGATTACGAATGGAAGATTGAAATGGACAAAGCCGTATGTACAGCTACTACGATTTGTCGAAAAAAACCTAATATCTCTTGATCTCTAATCTTGATCTCTAATTAATTAGGTATCTCTAATTGATGATACAGATATGGCTGAAAATCAGCAGGTGATTATCTGGTAACTTGAGGAGTTAATGAAAGACGCAAATGGGGAATGGGGAGATAATACATATATTTTTTTAATTATTGCATAGTAGATAGGTTTTATAATTTTCATCTTCACTTAATGCTAAACATATTCAGACTGTTTATTTATTTATAAAATGCAGCTAAGCGCAGTAATCAGGAAAGTGATTTCCCTTGGATATTTTTTATTTAAATTGAATATTTATATTTAAAATTTATTTGTTACTTTCTAAGGATTTTGGATAATATTTATAACATTGGTTCAATGCCATAATTAATATCAATTTATTTTAAAGCCTAATGCGTTTTGTTCTTTAGAGTTGAAAAATATATAATCTTTGTTTATATATGAAAATTTCATACTAATAGGATATAAAATAATTCTTTATTATATTATATCAAATAAACGGAAGAAAAATTTAGGATAAATGTGAAAATAGAATTTGCTTCAGAAAATTAAGCTAATATTATTATTATAACGTCAATAAGTCTTATTTTAAATTTCTAGGTGTATATTTAAACATATGAAGGTAAAATATTTTAATCAAAACATTTCTTTTATTTTGATAGTATTCAAAAAGTATTCGCATTTTTATATTAATATTGATTTTCTTGGTTGTTTGCTCAAACTATTAAAATTTTAAACTGGGCTTTTAAAAATATTATTTTTTTAAAAAAATTAACTAAAGTTTAAAAAACAATTTAAAGAAAGGAGGTTTTAGTTGTAAACCTTTCAAATGTTATGTTGAAAATTCTAAAGTTCAAAAATTATTATAAGAAATGAAGTTATGTCAAAGACATGTTCTTTGTTATTGTGTTTTCTAATAATTAAGTAATTCCCTCAAAATTAATATATTACATCTCATATTTTACATGCTTTTTTGTATGTAATGATGAAAGAGAGCTTTCTAAGAGAAAAATATATTAATAAAAAATTAATGATCGAATTTATTTAATGTGATAAAAAGAAATATGATTATATTTTAATTCTTAGTTACTGATTAAACTTTATTTAGAATTCAGTAACATAAGTTCTTAAAGCCCTTCTTGCTATTAATTCTTAACTAAAAATCGTTCTTGTTAAATTGGCGTTTAAAATTTTATTTTTTAAAATATAAATTTACTAAGCTTGCAAAAATTATTGCATAACCCTTTGCTTGAATGTAAAATTTTAAACAAAAAAATTTAACATATAGATTTTTCAAAATTTGTAATTTGTTTGTAGTATACTTATTCTTTAATATTTTTCTTATATGGTATAAAAAATACTAGTAAAATAGTACTTTTCTAGAATAGTGAACAAATATAAAATTTTTAAAAATAAAATAAGTAATCATTTTTTTTTCAAATAGAAGCTTATTTTAAAATAATATTTCTTATTTTAGAAGTAAACTTTTTTTCGCATTCAAAAACATAATAAAGCATCTTAATTCATCTGTAATTTTTTGAAAGCATCTAACTAGCAAAAATAATTTTTCTGTATCAAATATGAATAGCTGTAGTTCCCATATTTCAAATGTGCCCCCGATTACTTCCTTTAGAATCTAGAGCCCTATTTTTAGCAGAAATCGGCACACATTCAACCTTTGAGTACAGCACTTACTCTTTCTGATTTGAGCCTGTTTATTAATTAGAGTATTAAATGTTTCAAGTATTCTCCCAAACATTAGGTTTAAATGTTCGGTGTAGGTCCAAAATAATCAAGTCAATTGTTCTAAACAAAAATTGTATAATATATAACAAATGAAATATGTTAAGCGAAGTTAATAATGGAAAAACATACTGAAAACGATATTGCGAAAAACTTCAAGAGCATGATTTTTGTGATGTAACTTCGAAGACAAAATTGCTTTGTTGAAAAAGCTTAATTCTAGTAGTGCACAAATATTTTATAACAATCTATAATATTAAGTAATATCCGCCATATTTTATGATATTAATGAATGAGATAGTATAACTTCTAGCAATCGTTTATAGCTACCTGATATTAAGTGTCAAACTTATAATTTCCTTCGTTGCTTTATTTCATACACTCAAGATCTCAAATCAATTACTTATAGAAGTAAATATCAGAACTTGCAGGCTTTTAATATCAGAACTTTATTAAACATGGAGGCTTACTTAATAAAGCTTTTTTGCAGAATTTACATAAAATTAGGCAATACTGCTGAAAAATTTATTTATGGGCACAAATATTTATTTTTATTTAAATGAGATCTTGTGCTGTTGAAAGATTTTGCCATATTCAAGATTTCTATATGTATTTTTTTAAAACTATTTTTATATTTATTCTAAAAATTGGTTATCAGGGAAAAATTTAATCCTTAATCATTACAAAAATAACTATCCAGCCTCTTGTTGTTCTCCTGCACCGCTTTATACCGAAAGAAAGGGTGCAGTAGCATCTGAGGGTATGCATCCCTGAGCACCTCATTGCAGAAGTATGACTTCTAGCTCGCACACGTCACAAACCCTTTTCAAGAGTTGGGATTCATTCTCGCATTTCATTATTAATTCACAGACCTTAATTTAGGTCTGTAACAGAGAACAAACAACTTTGTCCATGTAAAATCAATGGCATTACTATCGACATGGAGGAATGACTTGGTTATCATGACTCATTTAATACACATACACACGGAGGTTCTTTGGCTAGGAGGTTCAAAACCGCAGCCCAAGGAATGCGAATCCGACGCCTTACCAACCTGGCTATCCCGATACTCCAGTCTCTTTTACATGCATATTCTCTTAATAGATGCAAATTCATGTTTATTGAACATTCTTTCTGTTTACTAAGACTTAAGATACATGATGTTGTTATTTATGGCACTTGCCTATGGACATGCCCCCCGCTGATACAGCAGCAGATTTAAGCCGAAAGGAGCGTCTCTTGTTTTTGAAGTATCGCCAACTAGGGCCAAGAGTACGACTTAGCTACAAACTCACTACGTTTACTTGAGCAGCCCTTTTTTACAGGAGGGTACAGTCATACATCTCACAGATGCCACACAGAAGAACAACCATGCCCAAACCAGTTCTAGAACCCGGGACTCCCAGAACACGAGGCAGGGGCTCTACCTCTCAGCCAAGAAGCCGGGTAAGATACGTGTAAGACAAAATAAACTTTTTTACCCCTCTTCATTCATTCAAAAACACCTTGTCTATAATATATGTATGCAATATTTCTCCTGAAATGTATAAACATTTTTCGGAAAATATTTCAACTCCCTTTATTTGAGAAAACACTGCGGTGGCCATAGGCCAGTTACCCCACTATCATTGGAATATTTTAGCATACATTTTTATATAACCAAGTAATATTAGTATCTTTCTAACATTGTGTCAAGAAATAAATATGTATCATTTTCTGAACTAACACTAAAGGCAAAAATAAAAATTGAAGCAAGCTTTTGGAGTCCTGGTTTGACACTCAAAGTGTGAAAATACTAAATACAAAATAATAATTTTTAAGAAAAACATTTCAATAAGCTGCTATTTGGTCTTTTTATTATGATTATCCAATAGGAGAACAGTTGAAATATGCGGAAAAATAATATATAAGATTGTTACAATATATAAGGTTTCATTTTCCAAATGGACATAATAAAAATGGTCAAATTCCCTTTTATTCCAATCGTCGGTGAAGAATAGCACCTCTTATTTTATGTCGTCATATGTACAATTTGTAATGTGACCTTTTCTGCGTTTCTTACAGATACTAAAATATGGCTTTATGCGGACACCCAGCAACAAATTTCAATCCAAAACCTACTAAATTGTATATGAAATTCTTTATGTTCAACATTGGGTCAAATATTAAATTGATATGATCAGAATGGTGCATTCCTTTTGGGTGTTTTATAAAATGATATTGTTTGATAAATAAGTGAAATTCAAGAAATAAAACTACGAGATGGAATTACCCCCGAAAATTGTCAGAAATAATTTCTTTTGCTCCTAAAATCATACGAAATGTATATTTTTCTCTTCAGATTGAATGTTGTGGATTTATTCCTCTTTTAAACAAAATATAAAATTAAAGACGATTTCATTTTCATTCCCCTGCTTTATTAAATTTCTTTTTATGAATTATTTTACCATTCATCATTCTAAATCATTTCTTTATTTTTAATTATTTGTTTATAATTTGAAAACCCAAATGTTATCACAGAGTGCTCCCAAAATTTTGAGACAATAATTTATATAACATGGGCAATTTCGGTTTTAGTTATATTAAAATCACGTTTTAAAGTAACGTTAGAACTTTTTTGAACCCCAGTCAGGTGGAGAGCGAGACCACACAATGGAACTCCCTCTTCTAACTTCCATTCCACACCAGCGGGTGGATGTTGGACGTTAGATGGATACAACGTGCACCAGACTCTCTTACAGTATGGTTCATTGACGGAATCGGCTCCAGACCTGAACCCCCCCCCTCCCGATTCCCAACCTAACTGGCAAGCCACCGCAGGCCTCAGAGTGTTTGATTATAAGATTCCAAGTGAGATATTAGATATTGTCAAAGGAATTCTCAAGGCATTTCTTTACTTTATTTCGTTAATAAAATAAATAACACCTTGGATATCTAACTCTTCTCTAGTATCTACTTATTATTCTTTTTAACATAATTTTAAAATTAATTATTCAAAAAAAGCATTTCTCAATCAACACAAACATAACAATTCAAATATATTCATTGTAAATATAGTAATATTTATTTATTCTTTATATTTAAATTAAAATCATAGTTAAAAAAATAAATTCACTCACATATACATATTAAAAGATGATGCCCGAATTATGTTAATCTATAAGCATTAATACTTATGAAAATTATTTTATTCAGAAAAAAAATGATCTACAAACAGATAAAGTTTGGCAAATTCTATATCAATTAATATCAAAGATCTTGAAGGATGTAATTCATTTTATAATAGAAAATTTCTTAAAAATACATTAAAAATTTCGGTAAAATTAAGTTTTAAGTGATAATATTGAAGCAATTTTATTAGAGAATAAATTAATATTTAACATTACTCTTCTGCCTTAGAAATTAAATCAACAATATATTTGAGTAATAATGATTGGAAAAACTCTTTAATTTAAATAAAAATCCCTTTGAATTTTTTAAATTTAAAATTTCAATGTTCTTCCAACTTTCTGATTATGAATTTTTGCAATTCTAAGAAATAAAACAAATAGTTTTTGTAATAAATATCGTTCTTTCTACTTCAATTTCAATAAATATCTAAGAATACGCAATAATAAATAATATATAAACATTTCTTGTAATAAATTACGTATGAAATTTGCAAATATTTTTCTGTTATTTTTTTCACGTTTAATAAATATAAATGAATTCATTAAGATAGTGAGGCATTATATCTGGATAACAATATCTGTGAATTTCAGATTATATCTACAGATTTTATGTGTATTGTATTTATAAATGGCTACCTTCGCTTTATTATGAATATATCTATTTGGAATATTTTAAAAAATGATTTCTAAGTTTTTTAAGTTCAAGGAAATTATATGCCAAATGTTTTTTTCTCTCATTTTTTATTTTCTGTAAAATTAAGAAATTATTATAAAATTTAAAAGATTAAGATAAAATTCACTACTGGCATGGAGTTAATCTGTTTTTTAAATATTCTGTTTTTATCTGTTAAAAATTAAATAACTGTTTTTAAATATCTTCAATTTAGAAGAAAAGATGATAAGATTTCCAAATCAAACGTTATCCGATATTCAATATAAATTTTAATATTTCAAATTTAAATACTCATTAAATTCAATGAATTATTTGAATTTGTGATAGAAGCAAAAAAAAACTGTTTGTAAAAAACTCCTCAAGAAAGCAATAGGAACGACAAAAATTAGATATGCAATTTATGACTATATTCCTAAGAGTTTTGTGAATTCAGATTTGCAAAAATATGCCCATGTTCTGCCCATAAAATTATGTCATTATATCAAAACCATTTAAATAATATATTAATGCATCTAATCATCAAATATAAGCGTTTTATAATAAAAAATCTGGAGTTCTTTTGATGTGAAAAACATTGGTTTGCTTTGTAACATTTTTTATTGGTTATTTAATCTAAAGGTATTTGTTTTTGTCTTCATTCATACATATAAGAGTATAAACATTTTTTTAAATTGTAAGCATGAATCATATAAATATTTATTTTCTTAAAACTGATATTCATATGATTCAGGCTTGAAATGTTTCATATATTGAACTATATGAAACATTTTAACCCTTCAAATGATAAAGATGTAATTTCAGAAAAAAAAATATATATTCAGAAATTATATTTGCAAGGTATTAATATGACACTATAATGATATATATTGAACAGGACAACATCTGACATAAAACAGAACAGCATCTTATATAGAGCCGAGCAGCATCTTAAAGTTATAAAGAATGTCATATAGAACTGCTGCGTGAACTTCAAAGTTGTTATAGAAGAAGTTATCTAATCATTTGTTATTACATTATATTCTCAAATAAATGGAAGTTATACTATTTTTAACAAATATATCAAGTTTTAAACAAATATATATTATATTATAAAAACAAAATTATATCTTAAACAAAAATAAAATTAGTTCAGCAAAATGCTCGTAACTAGCTCTTAGAGAAATTTGGCATTTTTTTTCTTTTGTAATGGAATAATGAAATTTATTTATTTATTTTAGACGTTTGATCGCAACAGCTCTACATAATATGTTTCTATATCTTCCCGCCATTATTAATTGCGGTTAATGTTAATGTTCCTTAAGAAATAGGTTTAAACTTCAATTTTTTAATGCCATATCATTATTATTTTAGAAACCTTACATCGCCATGTTCAATGTTTATGCATTTTATTAATTTACGGTTTAAATTATTTTTACTTTCAATTACCTAAAAAACATTATCGTTAAAAATTTGATGCTATTTAAGAAATTTTCATTATTAGTTTACATTATAAACCTAAACTGTAAATGTAACAGTTCAATTTTTTTCTATTATTATTATTAAAATTATGTCATATCATGAAACGTACTCAAAAAGTACAAGTAAGACGAATCTTCACATCCTTATAATCCAAAAAGGGAATACGTATTTATAACAATTATGAAAATGGTTTCAGTTTCACTTCAATAGAATAATCTATGGGTTGAGAAAGATCAATTTTTTAATTAATTAAAATAGATTAAAGATTATATAAAATTTTAATATCATTAAAAAGATTATTTTTTTAGAAATTATGAGGCCATACAAATCTATCTATTCAAGGAATTTTTCTTTTAATTATTTTTTTCAAAATTTATTTTTTAAAAAAACTAAAATCTCTCTACATTTTAATTAGTTAAATTTTTTATTAAAATTATAAAACACACTCAAAAGTATATATGCACCAGATTTGGTTAAAAAGTAGGCTAACCAATTATAATAGCCTCTGTATTATATAGTATGTTTAATAAGGCTCACTATATGACATTTGATTGTTATTATTATCATTTAGAGCACCAAATCAGACAGAAATGCAAGCATGCAAATATTATGCTTTATTATTATCAGATATGATATTATTTTTTATAAATATAAGTCAGCAAATATATTTCACAGATTTTATTTTTTCCATAGAGAGGGCAATAACTACATTGAATTGAATGCAACAAAATTTCCTTTTCATTAACAGGCTCAACAATATTATCTTTACCCACTCCCTTTTAAAACCTATATTCTAATAAATTCATGCTACGCTAAGAAAATAAGTTCGTAAAAAAGTATTCAGAATCAATTATTTAAAATAGGATAAAATCTACAAAAAGTAATACGTATTTTTTCACATATATAATATAATTACTTCAATAACTACATTAAATTACTTTTAAGGGAATATACGTTCAAATTTCGTTTTCGATCTACAACGATAAAAATACCACACTCATATATATATATTTACCCGAGATTGGAATTTATGATTTTGTTCAAATGCAAAATATTTACATCCTAAGATAGCACATTACAGCTAAAGCATGATGTATAGCACTAAATCATTTTTGAAGTTCAAGTAAACAAAAGTAAACTAGACCAAAAAAGAAAGAAATGACACGTGCGATAAAATATCCATTTACTTTATCCAGTTTTTATCAGTCAGCGAAGTCTGAACCATCTGTTGCCTTCGGCTTGCTGTATATTTCTTTTTCACAGTTGTATTTTATTCGGTGTTTTTTTTCACTCCTATTTAAGCTGCTGTACCTGTTTCTTCCTTCTTACAGTAATCTACTGCTGAGATAAGGCGAAAAAATACCGTGTGCATTATACTGTTCGCCTCATCTCTTGTTTATGAGTAAAATGCCTTTTTTTTCTTCCACTTTGTCCCTGCAACAATTCTTATATTCGCCTCGAGGCTTTTGCGACAAAAACTTCTGTTCCTGGTCCACCCCTTCACCTCTTGTTGGGAACCTCCTCTAGTCCTAACGAACCCTCCACTGCAGGCAAACAATGCGGATGGATTTAGTCCAAGACTTCCGGAAGGCCGAATGCCACTGGAAACGCTCAATTGAATAAGTTTCTTCTGTATTCGCCTTTTATTTTTCTTTGTTTTCTTTCCTCAGCGAGGGGAGGTTTTAGTAATGATATTTAGAGTCGTACCTTTGACGCTGATTTGTAACATTCTGATTTCTGTTCCTTTTCTTTTCCTTTTTTTCTGCAATAGTTTGTATCAAAAGATCTTATGATCGAATCTCTTATTCCTATGTGTAGACTGGAGGATCTCGATGTTTCACTATTATATTTGGATCTATTTTCCTTCAGCCTGTAACCGTACTCGACGTTTTTGAAGTTGCTTCGATTTTTATAGAATCGCTGCTGCCTTAGACATGTTCTTATGAATATTTTAGATGAATCCATTGAGACGTACGTCACATTGGAATTTCTGAAAACTCAGCAAATTCTCTTGAAAAGAAAACTGAACAGTGAGGAGATTGATGCTGTAGAATTCGTTCCAATGAAAGGAATACTCTATGATATTCAATAGTAGTTTAGATAAGATAGTGATTTAAATTTTTGACGACCTTTATTTTCTTTTCTTTTAGATTTATGATAGAAATCGTATTATTTAGTTTGCATTAGAATAAAAAACTACATTTTGTGTTAAGAAATAACATTATATAAATTTAATTTCAAAAAACACGCTTGATTTTGCTATAGTTGAGTTTTCAGTAAAGTAATAAATTTTATCATATCTGTTATTCAAATTTGATAATAATGTATATGTATAACTTAAAAAATTATTTTCAGATAGAAATTTGTATCATTACATTCCAAAATATTTTTCAATACTTAGTTTTCAATTTTGAATACTCGATTCTATATAATAAATTGCGTCCAATATAAAGTATTACTTTAGTAATATATTTTTTTAAATGACGAATTTTATCAGATGTTAGCACAACAGAATTATGCTTAAGAATTATTATTTTTTTAATTGATATAAAATGGCATTCAGGTGATGTAAAGTTATAAACATCAAATAGTTATTAACGGATATAAACATTTGATTTATTTAAAACGAAAATACTTTTAGGATTTTGAAAAGAAATCAGCTTGAAAATTCCCAATCTGCCAGTTTACTTTTGCATAATGAAAAAATAATAACTGATGACAACATAACGCCTTAGATAATTGATGTTTTCTTGTTTCTACAATTTACGTATGTGCATTTTTCTAGTTTTAATCGATTAATAAAATGAAATTTGAAATGTATTTCAGATTTTCTTTAGTAGACAGTTGTAAGAAAAAGTTCTTATTCAAATTCTGAAATTAAAAATCCGTGATCTTAAATTTCACTGCTATGTTCCAAGGCAAGTATATACGACAGCAAGACCGCTCATACTAGTTGAAATAACATTATTATCTTTCTTTATGGAATTTGGACAATGTCTGCTTTTATGAATTACAGTGTTACTCATATTATAAACTGCTTCATATTATATTAATACCCTTAAGAGGCTCGTTCTCAAATACAGAATTAAAGCATTGAGAAGTCCATTTAGTTTTATTAATATTATAATTACACAAAACACCGACCATCTAAACGGTATTCTTGTATCATTAGTGTTATATATATATATAAGAAAAAAGTGTCTATTTTAAAACGAAATGGGATTTTCAATTTCGTTTTTTTTTATTGAATTATTTTGGGATTGCAAAAAGATTTATTGGTTGTAAGAAATTTGAAATAATGAATATAAAAAATAAGATTGGACGCAAACAACAATTTCATTTCTAATAAATAAGCTTATCATAGCAATAAGCTTATCCTCGAATTGCGATTTTGAAAAGGGCAGGGACCTTCTCCAAATTGAGCTAATAAAATACTATACCTATCAGAAAGAGAAAAAACTCTTTTTTAAATAAAAAGAAATGACTTTCATTTTAATACCACATGAAATATTTTTTACAGTTATAGGATGTAAGTTACTTGTAGTTTATTTAATGTTAAGGTTTTGAGTAAATAACTAAGTTAATAAGTCGATTACTCTGCTAAAATTAAAATTAGTATGATCGTTGCATGGCTGAACAAAATAAAAATGCATCGTATTTAATAAAAGTTAATCAATTTAATCAGTTTATTAATTAAACTTTTAGTCTGAGATTTAAAGAATGGTATTTTAAGTGTCAACAAAAGCAACAATATTGCTACAAGATTGATGGAAAACAGAGTTCAAACACTTCGAAAATAAACCTATAGACGTTAATCAATCAAATTTGTCATGTAATAACTTCTCTGCTAATTATAAATAATCATAAATCACACGTCAAACATTTAATTAAAGAATAATGATTTTTTTATTAAAAATCCGTATTAATCTGAAGCACATTGTTGCTTAAACTTATAATTTCTTGTTCATTATAATTAAGAAATATAATTTTTCATCATGCCACTTTTATACAAGCATACCACTTTTGACTTTTAATTTTAAAAAAAAGTATAATTTACAATTACACGTTTTTTGTTTTCACAATTACCATTCTACTTTTTTTGCATGCTATGATATTGATTATGCGAACTTTTATTTATTATAATTCAAAACTATTAAATACATTAAAAATCTGTTTTTAAGTAACTTGCTAGGTTCTCTTACTATTTCGATAAAACTTGAACCAATTCAAAACTGTACAATTACATGAATTATGCAAAGAATCATTTTGCTGTAACATGTATTAGTAAATACTTAATACAGTTCATCACTGATGCATTAGTAAATACATTTGATAAACAGAATATGTTTTAAATCTTACGTTAAAGTTCATTATGATACAAAATATTTCAATGTCTGTTTTTTCAAATGCAGACACAGAAGACATAATCTCATAATCATAGACATTACATAAGTCTCAATTTATAATCAAAGAGCTTTAGAATGAGAAAATAAAACAGCTAAAACTTAAGATTCTGAAAAAAAAAACGGAAGACATTATTGTACATCTAATGTGGGTCTAAAAATTTGATTTTCTGCTGTCAAAACTATTTCTTATTAAACGCATGAATAATTTATATTAATTCACTACATGCTTGATATTTTAAATTTTTGGAATAAATATAGTTTTGAAAAGTTATTCCTAAAATTAAACCCAGAAATTTCTAACTGCATCATTTTATAATTTTAATAAGCATAATGTTTTGTTGTTATGTATGTCACTTCACTATCGACAAACCCTCCGCTGTTACAGCAGCAAATTTAAGCCGAAAGAGCGTCTCCTGTTATTTCTGATGTAGAGATAACTAGGGCCAAGAGTACGTCTTAGCTATACACTCACTACATTTGCTTGCTCAACCTATTTTTACAGGGGGGCACAGTCACACATCTCACAGATAGCACACAGAAGAACTACCATGGCCAAACCGGGACTCGAACCCGGGACTCGCAGGAAACGCGCTACCTCTGCGCCAGAAAGCCGGCGTTTTACAATAATAATAATCACAATAATTTAATTTGAATAAGTAATTTTAAATAAATTTGATGAATAATTTTCATAAAAGAGATAAACAAAAAGTATGTATATCGATAAGAGAAATAAAAAAATCTAATGAACTTTATTTTAAATTAATGAAATGATATAATTTTTTCCCAATGGGAAGAAACACTTTTTTTTGCTTCCTAGAAAAAAGTTCGTTGTGTACACTAATAATCTTAACTTAAAATCAGGTCTTAAATAATACAAATATGAAGTATTATTTTTTAATAAAAATCCTTGCATTTTACCAATTAAGTTACTGTCTGTTGATTTCAGCGTTCATTACAAACCGCTAAAACTCTATTTAAAATATTAAAAATTACTTGAATTAAATTAATGAATCAATAATGAAAAAAACTGTATTAACGTCAAATGTCATCCTCGAAAATTTAAAAAAAATATTTAAGAGGAGCGGATGAATAAAAAGTGTTTTTTTAACGATTGAAAATTTGAACTTTATAAAGCGAGAGTGAACTAAAAGTAGAAATTGGAATTAGCATAATGTGAATTGAATGGTTAAAAATCGATGTATCTGCTATTTTAAAACGAATAAATTTGAAATTAAAGTTAAATTATACTAAATTTTGTTCAAACAACTGCAATGCATTGTTTATATAAAGAAAAAAAACCGTGCCAAAAGAAAATATCAAGAATTTTTGGAGCTTCTTTCAGTGATAGTTAATTTTGAATCAACGATACATTTTATTTTCTAATTATTAATTAATTAATTAATATTTACTAGTTATTAATTAATTAATTAATATTTCCTAATTATTATTTATTATAATAAATAACAAGTTGAAGCAGTCAACGGATTGAAACAATTTACATTTGCATCACTTGTTTCTTAAACATAGGATCGAGTGTTAATATAATTCCTTTTACGTGATCTTAGTTTCATATATATGTGCATTCTTGTAAATGAAGGTTTTCGTTCTCAAATTAATCTATAATATTCATTGTGCTGTCCTCAAGTGTACACTATATAAAAAATATCATGCTATTCGGATTACCAATGTTTTTAGAAAAAATAATATGCTCGATGTTTTCAATGATAATTTGAGGCTTTGTCGATAAATAAAAATTGGTACTTTAAATGAGTTTCTTAAAACAACATTGCAACACAATTTAAATGACATTCTTTTATAAGAATTTGTGAAGTATTCATTAGAAAAAGAAATATGAAGAAAAGGAATTTCTTCAAATAAACAAACATAAATTTATTTTTTAATGTAATTGAAAATGTATTATTTTTTTATTTTTTATTTAAATTTCTTAGATGACTGAAAACGGTATAAATTTCCAAAGAGAAATTTGCAAAGTGAGTTCCCAGAGAAATTGCCCTATAATTCATAGTGAATACCATATGGAAATTGGTTATCCTACACAAAAACTGCAAATAGTAAACATCGAAAGGCAATTCAGAAACAATGTTTGTCATCCATTTTCAATTCGAAACCAAGTTACAAACCTAAAAAGGACATCACCATAATAAAAGTTATTTTTCCCTCGATTTCTGATGACTGCAGCCAGAGCAGAGGAACAATTGTGCATATCCTCAGTGCAAATGTGAGAAATAGAAGCAGCAGATTAGCAACAAATCCATTTATAAATAATGCAGTATAAAATGAAGGCATGTCCTGGAAACATATTCGTAGACAGAAATATTTTCTATCCTGCATTGTCAATTGGTAGATGAAACTGATGTTTCAGATATTTAACAATGTCTATCGAGTGTCTATTAAGTCAAGTCAAGCCACATCCTTTTTATCATAGATATTAGTAGACTCATTCAGATGGTCTATAGAATTGACGTTATTTCAAAAGACTTTTTTTCTGTATCGAATTCAGCAACTATTTGAATAGAAAGTGACGAAAAGATTCGACACGTTTGAACTGAAGATGCTACAAGATGTGAAGATGAATTTCTTTAAGTTGCAATATATACAGATTTTGAACAGGATTACTTTTATCGACTTTGGCGAATAACTAATATATCTTTATAAGATCAGCAAATAACAATAATGCAATCTGTACAAAGACTTATATTTTGTAAAGTAAATGCATTTTTTTCACATTGTATCACCTGAAAAACAAACTGACAAAACATGTTTTCTGAACTTCTCTTTTTTCTTTTTTTTTTGACTAGGACGTAAACAACTATTTTTTTCAATAGAAATTTCTTTTGTTAAAAATACTTTTCGTCTCCGAGATTATTTTTCTTCAGATATTTCCTTTATAACTGAAGATATATTTTTAAGCAGAGTGAAGAAATAGTTTGAAGAGAAAAACATCCACAATGTTTTCCTCTATACAAATGCGATTTTATGTAGATTCTACGTATATTTGTCATTATGTTTCGTATATCCATTTACCGTCATGATAAACTTATTCTAGTGTATGAACAGTTAGTTAAATTATAATGTAATGAAAATTACTGCTATTCCTGTAGAATGTGGGTATTTAATAAGAAGTTGCTTAAAAGTTTTAATTCTGTTTTTAAATATTAATTCACGAACATTTTCATTTTAAAATTCAAGCTTATTCTATGTAGCTTATGAATAGTAAATTATTATAATTATTAAACATCGGCTTCATTAAACCAATTTTTAATTTTTTTTTTTAATTTTTGAAACTATTCTAACATTTCTACTGCAACAAGTGTTGCTATTATTCCATATATTCCCATTTAACGCTTTATACCCATATTTGGAGTTTATTTTATTTTAATTGAATATTTAAATGCATTCACTTTTAATACAAGGAAAGTAAGGAAAAGTTTTAAGTAAGGAAAAAAACCGCTCAGACATTGTTCTAATCTTCAAGATTTTCTATAAATTATCGATTCGAAATATAATCGATACAATTAATTGCTGGATCAGATTTTAGCTAACATACCAGAGTTACTAATGCTTCATTTTAAACTTCAAATGTGAAACATTCTTAAATGGAATGACATCAAGATTGCTGCTTTTAAAAGTACATAATATTTACTAGAGAATGAAAAATAAATTAATACCAGGAAATACATTCATCATATTCACCCTCTTCATCCTTGTTCAAATATAATCCAAAGACATAATTAAACATAATTAAATAAACTAATACATAACCATACAATATTTGTGTAACCTAAATACATAACTAAGCATTGCTCATAAAAAGTCCGTAAATAACTCAATTCAATAATCTGCATACGGGGAATAACGGTGAAACTGTTGACACCGTTGGTAGATCTGAGCCTTTGTTGTAGATAAAATGTGTTCTAATTGGCAGGTGAATCTGAACCAGTTAAATGCTAGAATGATAACATAATCAATACTTTTTTCTATCCATACTTGAATGAGTTTAGGTTGAATAAACATGTACATTTATTATATTATTTTTTGAGTGCGTGTACATTTTGTTTTCCTCCAAGTCTGAAGAAATCTAGATGATTTTAGATACAATAAGCTAGTAAAACTTTCCACATGATTATGGACAATTTGAAAGATTATTTAAATCAGAGTATTGTGGTATATTGAATTTTTAATGATTTAATGTTATCTTAATGCCGTCAAAACTGATATGGAAGAAAATTCAAACACTGGGTATAATGTTTTTTTCTATATTTGTCAATATGTAAACTATAGTAAGAGTCCCTAAAATATTCTATGTAAATGTAATTTCATGCAAGAATTCTTTCTTGAGCATTATATAAACAAAAAAGTCTCAAATTATATAAAGGAAAGGCCAACAAGCAAAAAAGCGAAAATGTATTGACTTCCGCATGACTCACTTGATATCCATCCAGAAGTAAATGACTCAAAAGCAAAAAAATAAAAATGAATCCTTTATTCAAAGATCCAGACATTTTGATTTTTCAATCAGAAATTTTACGGTCTATTTCTGGTCGCCATTTCTGCCGTCTCAAATCACAATGCGAAAATGCGGTAGATTCCGGAAGATATAGAACGAATCTCGCACATTTTCCCTTAATTTTCTTACACTGTAAATGGAACAGTCGAATCCCCTTAAGCTCGTTTTACGCGTCAGTTAGGTTTGAAGATTGTGCCTCCGTCGTCCATTTGCACTAAGTAATTCCAGAAGGCTTTATTTTCCTTTTTAAGCGTTGCCGTCCATTATCTTCCTAGAGGATTATCATTTTTCTTTTATGCAGAAGCTTTCTTTATCGTTTTTGTTTTGTTTTAGTGATGGCAAAGCGTGTCTCGCGTTAAAGACTTCTCTTTTAACGCTAATGACATTATCTTTTCATTTCCAATTTTGAAAAGTGCAGAGGTATATCTATAAATCGGCTTTCGAGATTCGGAGGGAGGTGAATATAAAAATAAATTGGTCGCGCCTTTCGCGCCGTAAAAGTAAAAAGCTTTTCAAATTCTAATCAAAATTCGGATTTTATGTATTTGCTTGAGCCATTTAAGTATGAATGCATATGGAAAGGGAGAAGTAATATCATAATATTAATGCTAACTTGCTTTCAGCCTAGTTCAAAAGCGGACAAATAATCTCTGAAGTAATTGAAAAGAAGGAAAGGAATCGGTAGCAATTTTATTTAACTCGGAGGTATTAGACAAAGCTTGCGCTATTGTAACAGAAACCTGTGTCTTGGGTGAGAAAAAAAATAAAGTATTATACAAACTTATTTATCAAACGAGAAATCGTAAGTGAGAAAAGGAATTAATTTTTATAATACAATTAAAGTAGAACTAGAAATGAAGATTACTGCCGAAATCGGCACAAATGTTTTTTATTCACTTCTATGCAAATTAGTCTCTCAAAAATCTTTAAAGATAACAAATAACATTGAATGGAAGGAAATGAGATAAGAAAAAACCATTTTAATTAGATTAGGTTGAAAGATCGAAACACTGAAAGATTTTTGAAATTGAAATTACTTTTTGAATAAATATTTGCTTCTGACTAAAAATAATGGCATGTGCTATTAAACTATCAATTAAATAAGTCAATACAAAAATATATTTATTTATCTTATATATGTATATAAAATATACTTATTATTATATATGAAAAATTAAATTCATGAATAGCATGTGAAAGGAGTATAAAAATGCATTTGATCATTCTATGAATTAAATAAAGGATTTATATCAAATTTATTAAAAAATATTTCTAGTGTAATGTTTTAATTATATCATAATCTCACCTCCATTGCCCTTCTCTCACATCCCCAAGAAAGGTATCTGATACAGCATTCAATTTGAATGATCATTGCATTACTTAATGGAAAAACATTTAATTAGCCTAGTAATTATACTAATTCAGCATTGATTCAAGAACTACATTATTATTTGACAATAACTTAATGAATTTTTATAAATGAAAGGACTATAGACTGTAGCATATCAATGATTTTCAAAATATGAAAAATAATTCAAAATTCTCTAATTTCAATTAGTGTTAAATTATGTATTAATTATTTTAGATTTCAATTTTGATCATTGGAATATAACTTAAATTTAAAATTATTTTAAGTACATTTTTCAAATGATTGTTTCTGATTGCACAAATTTATTTATTTTTGAGTTCACTACTATTTTTAAGGAAATTACGCATTTGTGAACAGTTGAAGTAACCACAGTTTCGAAGATAGATTAGATTGCTGGATTGAAGAATATTGATTTCCAAAATAATTCTAAGTCTCCACTTTGTAAGTTTTCTTCACAAAATTCCATCTTCGCCAATAAGGTGACTCTTCTTCGGATCTCTAAAAATTATGATTCGAACCTTTAAAAATTATGTGATCTTTGTCAAATCGGTGATTTGTACGAGTCTTATGAAGTTCACTTAATTCTCATTTATAGATTACAAAATTCGTTACAAAAAATGTCAATTTAAATTATAATTGAAATAAATTTGTACGTATCTATCGTTAGCTGCTTATATCACAGGTAGTTTTTCCACTACAAAATTTAAATATACGACTGTTTTTATAATCTAAAATCAATATTATTATTTTACATTCACAGTTTATAAAGTCATCAACTGTATTTCTTGCAAGCTTCTCTTAAAATTTTTTAAAAGATACTTCAAGATCAAAATGATACTGCAAAAAAAAGTATTGAAATCTGCCTCTGATTCTAACTACCATTCAAGATATGATACTCTAAACCCTGATTTTCTCTTCCGAAAAACTAAGAAAAATCCCATAACTTCAGATACCATCAAAGTTTCATGGGTCAATATAAATATAACGAGCTTCTCTTAGAGACTGGCTAATTAACACGGCATTTATTTAATTGAAGAGTAAAATCTCGTCATTGTGGGGCTAGAAAATAATGTTTCAAAAGAAAATTCGTATACCAATCAAATTTAATTTAAATTTAAATAAATATAAATATATTTAATTTCAGAATAAAAGGCAACTTCATATATGTAACTAAAAAAAATTTAAAATATCATTACCATTCGGAATTACGATTTCTGTCATTCGGTAATTAATGGTTAGAAGACGAAAAGTCGACAATTCTTGTTCTTTTAAAACCCATGGAGGTAAAACCGATCCAAAATCCATTACCAAATGATTTAAAACCAAGCGTAAAATACATGCGATTCTAAAACGTGGCTCATTCCTAATGGATGTTATACACTTTTCAGACTACAAAGTTAAAATAATTATTTCATAAGAATTTAATATCATATATAATTTAAGTTTCCAAAATGGATAAAGATCCAATTTAACTTCTTTACATAAGAAGTTTTGTAATCTATAAAAAATTTGAATTCGTGTGACGAATTTCTACGTCACATACATATTCTATGTATAATGTCTGCCTCTGAAAGCAACTTCATATATAACTGACCTCTTTCTAACAGAGAATTGAAAAATTGTATAGAGAAAATTAATCTGTTTGATTCATCTTATTGAGTACAAATAATCTCAATAATTACAAGACGCAAAGTGCTAAGTAAATAAAATTTGATTTATGGATTTAGTATATAAAATGTAGATAGGTATCAAATTTTGAACCAAAATCGCAATGCTTTTAACCATCAGTCGGTTTGCTCTTTAGTACAATTATTATTGCAATAACTCATGACCCCAATGACGTAAATTGAAAAATTCGCTATCTTACATTGTTACTACAACTGTAGTTTTGAATCAAATTTTTATGTCAGGCAACTGGTAATAAGACATTCAAAAAGAATATATTTTGGAAAGTTTTAAAAAATCAAATATATTCAATAAAATGAGCCGTATTCTTATCAAAGTTCGGTACTTTCTAATTATTGTTCGTCAATTGCATACAGTTTTATTGACAATCTTACCCAAGCTCCACATTGGAATTCAATTACGATCATAACTGCAAGTGTAAAAATTTTTAGAACAGGAGAAAAATTATTTTTTTCACGGAAACAAATTTATTGTTTTTAGTATCATAAATCTATAAAAACATTACATAATGATTTACATATTTTTTAAAGAAAACTGGAAAAAATTAAGAAAATGTACCTGTACGAAAATATTTAATTAAGAAAAAAGGAAGAATTTCTTATGAATAGAAAAAGGTAATAATGCAAAAAAAAACAGCAAAATGAAAAAAAATACATGTGAAATTAAAAATACTCATTTTATATTTGAAGTTATAAAAAGAAAAATATTTAGATAACCTTTTGCAGACGACTTATTTCTTCTTTCACAAAATTTTTTTATTTGACATCTTTGTTGATTTTGCAGTTTCGATTATAGTTCTTCTATATTAATATTAGCTTAGATCATATTATTTTCATTCATATTAATAGTTTGTCCATAAAAAGGGAGAAAGGAGCAAAAAATACCAGCTCGAAATTTTCCTATATCAAGCAATCATTTATATTATTTAATAATGTTATATAAATAAATTTCTTCTTCAAACTTTTTTTGTCATAATATTGACTTTTATTCAGTCTAACAGACATTTTTTTGTTTAATGAAATCGATAAGATTCTCCAGATATTTTCAAATATTCATTTAAAATAATTTTCTCATTATTGAAGCTCTTACTTATTTGGAGTAAATTCAGTGACATTCAATCTTGACAAAGCATTGAATTGAATTGCTTGTTTGTTTAATTGCGTGAAAAGATAATTAATATTAAATGCAGCATGATTTTTTGAATTATTTTATTTTAAACATATAAAAAACAATGATGATATGAAGTCAATTTTAAGGCTGTGTACTTTTTCTATCATGGTATATCAGGAAACAGTAGAAAAAAATTCTTGAACAAATTAACTTTTGATATGATAAATACTTAAACAATATTTCGATAACAATATTTAAATAGAATTTTCAATAACAAAATGTACATTTTTATTTAAAATTTTGTTAAATCTTATTTCCATAAACAATGTTAATTAGTTATTATTGTAATTTTTAATTATTAAATATAATCTATTAACATAAAGCAGAAAAACAATATATATATTTCTTTATTTTTCACAAGAATTTTTCTTAAATTATATCAAATTGGAGCTTTACTGTACTGTTGTTTATAGGCTGTTTTATTGTTTGTTTATGAGCATATCACGAAAGATAAAAACTTGAAAATAAATTCAAACTCAAAATTTATAAACATTTAATTTAATATTCTTGCAGTGATAATAATTTGCTTATTGAATAAATAGTTATATTCCCTTTTTTTACTTACAATAAAGAAAAAGTTCACTGAGAGATTGGTAGAGGATGAGGTTTAAAACAATATCCCACCAATGAAATCTATGTGAATAGATCTTATACATATCAAATATGGTAGAGATAAATTTATTAATACAAATATGATAAGAAATCTTAAAGATGATGGTGCCAGGTAAAGTTTGTGATAAAATCATTATAAGCCAGACAACAACCCGTTAGCTAAAGTGTCACTTTTGCTCGATGGTCATGTTATTCGACTACAGGCCCAAAGATAGCGAGTTCGGGTCTAGCCCTAATTACTAAAGTCGCAATGGTGAACCTGGTGACCTTGAATAAGTAGCCTTCATACGCAGCTTCGCAATTTAATTAAGTGTCATAAAAGAAAAGTCGTAATCGACTCCTACATTTTTTAAATAAAAATCTTTTACAATTAAAACTTCCTGAAATCAATATAAATAAATGGCAATACCCTCCTCCATCTCTATCCACCAGAAGAAGAAACAATTCCCTCACTTTCTGATTCTAAGAACTGAAAATTTTTATCTCTACCTCCCATAAAGCACTTCCTTTTTACTAAACGAGCGTCGAAAATTTGTTGTAATAAAATAGCTAAACACCGTGTTATCACCCAAGGTCAACTACTAGTCTTCTGCTAAGTGACATTGAAACATCTGCCTATTCTCCCCTCCCCCTGCTTTCCCAATCTTTTGCGTTTATAACCACAAACATCTGTCTTCTCATCCCTAGGTGGCCACGCATGAAATTAGCAAGTTCCACACAGTCGTTCGTGAACGCGAATAACCAGGTTCACACAACCGTTCGTGAACAGGAATAGCCAGGTCCACACATTTAATGAACTGAAATAGCAGGGTCCGCACAGTCGTTCGTGAACGAACGACTAATCCAGAAAATGCTGATCCGATTCAGTTCGCTCACTTAGATGACCCATTCGTTTGGAATCGTTCCTTCGTGAACGACCCACCACTAGGTTGTAGCGATTTCTATAGGCAGTAAATTGAAGCGGAAAGTGTTAAATACGTCAGCTACATCACCAACAAACTCATACACACACGATCACCATAAAAGATTGGCACAGTTGTATCATTCGTCTAACCTCAGACTCACAATTGGGCGTAGATGATGGGTTGTAGGGCGCCAAGCTCTGCCAGGGGCTTATCTCCGGTAATGCGGAGTGAAGAGCAGCTTGACTTTCAGGTAGCACACGTTGTTCAGACAGCCCAGTGACGAGATCTGAAAGTGACTCACAGGTGGGGAGAGTATGTGGTGAACGCTTTATAAGCCACTTAGCAACCCTCGAGCTAAAGTGTTGCTTTTGGCCAATGCTCTTGTTACTCGGCTTCAAATTCGGGCCTAGAGCGATCCGCTATCGCTGCCGGTTCATCTGATCGCAGTTAACAATTATGATGTACTCATTTAAAGAATATACTATTAATTTGAAAATGGATGTTAATGTAAGTAAACTACATTTGATTATATTCAATCGACATTCTTAAAATAAAATAAATAACATTAACCTTAAATACCATTTAATTTAGAGATTGTCAGTTGAGGACTTTCAGGTTAATCATTTAGTTTTTATGTGATCAAATTATGAAGCTCTTTTTTTGTTTTTTAGAAATTCTCTTATAAGTAATTGATGTGAGAAACTTTTGAAGCGAGAAAATATCGAAATAACAGTACCCTTTAGAGAAAACATGCCAACTTTCAAGTTTTCGGAAAAAAAGTAAACTCTCATGGTTTTTTTTCTTCTCTTGAAGAATTGAATTGGGATATACATAAAACATCAGAAGAGAAAGTTTGATAGCTTTAAATTCGAAGCAGAATACCTTTATTTTCGATAGTGAAGAAATAGACAAAAAAAATCGAGCCGTAAGCAGACAAAACAAACAAAACAACTTTGAGAGAATCTTTCAAATATTTATGAGGTGCCGGATATCCCATGGTCAAGAGCTTCATTGTTTTCTCAAGAAAATCTCAGGAAAACAAAATTTAATCACAAAATGCAGTATCTTCTTAAGGAAATTTGTTTGATTGATTTGAATGTGATATAAATACAATTAAATTTATTTCGAGCAATTTGCTAATAGAATATATTTGGTTTATATGTTATTTAATAAATTGAGGCTCAATTTTAGCAATGAAAAGCGTTTTAATAATTTTGTGTAAAATATAAGTTATTGCATTAAATCTATGGTGATGGAAAGTGGAATAATAATTTTGTGGAATAGAAGTTATTGCATTAAAATTATGGCGATCGGAAGTGGTTTAATAATTTTGTGTAAATTAGAAGTTATTACATTATATTTATAGTGATAGAAATTGGTTTAATATTTTTTTGTAAAAAAGAAGTTAGTACACTAAATTTATGGTGATGAAAACAATTTTATGAAAAAGAAATACATTTTACCCTTGCGAATTATAATAGTATCTTTACGCTTTATATAATTTGAAAAAAAATCATTTCCTCAGAAAGGTTATTAATCATTAAAATGTCAAACCTATGGATTAAAATGTAATTATTATTTTTTTCAGCAGATTTTTTTGTATTATCTTTAATATTTCCCATTCGTAGAAGAGTGTTGAATTTAAATAATTTATGGGCCAAATGAGGGGTTGCTTTTCTTGTTTTAAATATTTGGTTTTAAATAATTTTATTTTTTTAAATTGATTCAGTGAACTTTTATTAATTAGTAGTCAGCTTTTTTCAAAAAATGTCTTAAATACTGCTTCTGAGTTTTATAAAATAGTACATTTGATTTATTTCTTGATACCTTTTATTACTTATACACTGGAACCACATTAAACAAATACTTTTTTTAAATATTTGATGTCTATTGGTTGAACTTCAATAATAGGTATTAGAAAAAGTTTGTTCAAAAACAGTCAATTTTTTAAAAATTAATGTTATTTTGCCTCAAAAGAATATTTCTTCAAAAGATAGTTTTCATTCTTGAATCAATAATCGACACGTTTTCAGTTTAATTTTAACCACATCTACCAATGTATAGCATATTGTCCATTATTTTTTCTTTACTATCATAATTGATCAACGATTTAGCTGCCAATTCCAATAATATATATATAATATAAAAGTTTAACTATTTATTAAAATTCAAATACTTTAGGGAATTTACATCTTATATTTTTAATAGCTTTTAACTAAAACAAATTCCAGAAACTGGGAAAAATATTTAAGCAGCTTAAAAAAATTAAAAAAATTACAGTAATAGTTAAAATAATATATAATAATATAACTAGACGTGGTAAAAATCAAAAATAATTTCTATAAAACCAAGTAATATATTACATCTTATTAAAAAGTTATAATGCTATTTTTTATAACCCTCATATACGCTAGAAAGTCTTTTGTATAAAAGAATTATGTATAATTCATCTTCAAAAAAAGTATCATAAACAGGATTAGATTTCTAATTGATCATGGAGAACTGTTACAGTTGGTTAAACTTATCATTTTTAGAGTATCAATTAGTATCACGCATTTTTTTTAATAAATCAAGTTACTATTTTTTTTATTTCTTCTTATTTTCATTCATACTGTACATTCCTTTATCCATTTTTTTTGCACTTCGGACCTTCTTCACTCTAATTTTATCATTTATTGTTGTTTTATATGTATGTGTAGTTTGTGTTTAGAATGTTTCTTTCTGACAATGTATCAGCAACTGTGCAATGTTTTTTTTTGGTTTTCAGTCTACCTACATCTATACCAAACCAGAAATGTGCCATTTGAGATCTAGAAACGGTGGTGTGGTGTGGTGTTAAGTGTTAAAATATCAATATCTGATATATTAAAAAATAAATTTAAATTTCCTAAAAAATAATTAAATACATTAAATTATAAGTATATATTTTGTTTATGGAATATTAACTTTGTATAATCATCTAATAAACTTAAATTGTATGAAAAATAACCATACATGTTATATTATATAAAATAAAAATTTATCGTGAGTATTAGAAAGAGCAATTTACAAATACATAATCTAAATCCCACCCAAGCCGATGGAAACCAGGAAATGAAGTAGAAATAAAATTTTATTAATCGTATTAAAATTTTAAAAGGAATTTGGAATTTTTCTATCTTATCTGAAATTCTTGAACTAATCTTAAAGCATATCAAAAAACATAACAATAAATACCATATGCATTAAAATAGTATCAAATAATAAGTTAATTTACAATTCAAGTTATAACGCGTCTTTTTGGACTATGGGTCCCAAAAGCATGATTTATCCCTCCTTTAAACATTCCAAGTAGGGAGTGCAATTTCTTGAGGAAAAAATTATACATTGGATCCTAAGAATATGGATCTTTTCCCGGGGGCCTTCCTAGGATCCATTAGAAACAGAAATGGTGTTATAGGCATAAAATATGAAATAAATACATAAATAATCTGCATAATCTCCCATCCGATTTGCAAGGAATCTACTTTGATGTGTAAAGCCATTTGCTTCGATGGAAATTCCAGAAATAAATAAGGGAATCGATAAGTTATGGGACGGACAGAGAGTGCTTTGCCTTATCAAAAATTCAGTTCAAGATTTTATAAAATATGCAAGTGCCACCTTTGAATTTATTCATGAAGTTACAAAACATTCTTTTACCAATGACAATAAGAAGGATTATTTTTAAAAATTTTGAATTCTTCTTCCTCTGCTTTATTCATAAACTTTAAGAAAAATAAAAGTAGGATATGTAAGAAACTTTATCCCTTTACGAAAATTCGTGGAACATTTTATGAATATATTTTTTTAGATGAGACTAAATTCCGTTGCATAAAATATAGCCGGAATCTTGTTCGAAAGTCACGAAAATCAGAAATGTCTTTATTCAAAAAAAAAAAAAAGTACTCAGATATTCATTTGGCCAAAATTTTAGAAATTTTGGTTCGAATTAATGATTAAAATAAATGTATTATCTTTATAAAATGCAAAAAAATATTGAACTTTTGTAGAATAGTCCTTGAAATACTTCTAAAAAAACTAAAACACATAAATTTTAGAATTTAATTGAATTTATGTTACAGTTTTGAGTAAATAAAGAACCATATCACTTCAATGTTATATATATTGTTTCCTAGTCCTTTGTCGTTGCAGAGTCTTTTTTTTTTCTTTTCAAATTGAGTTTACATGAAGTTAAATTATGTAACAAAACTTATTGAAATATCAAGAAAGTAAAATGTAACCTAATTTACAAACTATTTCTCTATACATGCATTAATATTATTTCAAAATTAACTCAGACTGCTTCGTGGATGAGCATTATTATTTTACATTTGATCCTCGATGAAAACAATAAAGTAATAAAATTCTTTAGTATTTTAAAAAGTATTTTTTATCTCAGTGATATAAATCTATTACAAAAGTTATGAAGATTTATAAGTTTGTTAAAATGTTACTGTGTTTTTGATTTTGTAAGTTGTAAACTGATTTTTAAATTTAGAGTCGGGATAGTTTTTTCATAACCATTTATTCCACAAAAATTCATTATAGATTCATGTATTAAGCTAAAATATCTTATTGATTAAAAAACAAAGTAACTAAATACATATTTAAATATAACAAATGCATATTTTAAGTTTCATACAGCAGCATTATCTAATACGATTTTCGAATTTATAATATTGAAGCAATACTGGAAAATACTAATTTTATATTTTAATTCATTTAAATTTTTATTCTTTCAATAATATTAAATTTGTATGCCAATGCTTGTTTTAAATAGAGTAGAAAAACTTAATGCAGTTTTCAATTTGTTTAAAATAATGTTGGTCAACGAAAGGTATATTTGCCATCAGTATCTTTATAAAGTAATTCTAAAACAAATAATGAACCACATTTGAAGAAACATGAAGCCATATGTTGCATTTATAATAGAAATTATTTTAATTATATGGTACCTTTATTACTATGGTATTTCGTATTAGGTGATTATTTTACAGTAAATTAATTATATAAGCCAATAGGCTAATTAATTACATTAACCTATTTGTAATTCGTTTATAGTCATTGGTATGTTGTTAGTTTAAAGGCATTCTTGAAACTGAAGGTAGCATTTGGTTTCAACTATTGAAATTTGGCTTAAAATCATTTATAACTCATATTCATTCTAACGGGGGTTTTTACCTATGAGGCATACAGATCACATTACGCTACATACATTCATTTGTATTTGCATCCACCAAAATAAAGAGTTTAAAATAAACATGTTCATAGGTTCGGTATATATTGGATATTTTATTAATAAGCTGGAATAATTGCATCTAAAAACATCATTCAAAATATAATAATGATGTAGACATTTTAAATAGATTATAACAGAACAAGAATGTAAATATTTTTTCAAGATGTTTGATGTTTCATTATTTACTACAATATATATCTGAACTCGTTCAGATAGTTCTTGATATTAATGGATATAAATTTAAAATCTTATATGAATATAGAAAAATCTCACTTTATCTTACTGAATAGTTTTGATTGATTAATGCTTGTAAGAAAAAATATCGATCTGTCTAAAAAATTGCTATCAGAAATATATTGCATCATATAAAAGTATATGATGCAATATATTTCTGATAGCAAAGTATCTAAAAGTATCTAATAGTTTCATTATTATCGATTAAAATAGGCTTTATGCATTTAATTTCAAAATGAACATATCAACTAAGAATTTTATTGAAAAGAAATTTAAAACAAAAGAAATAGAATCATTATATATATTATACTTTATTTATATAAAATAATAACTATCGATATATTTTCGATTTAATTTTTATTTTGAAGAATTAAAATATTCCTATTATGAAATTGATAATAAAATGCTGATATAGGAAATATTTATCAAAAATGAAATAAAATCAAAAAATGTCCCTATTTAAAAAAAAATACTCACCCAAAAATACTCATCTAAATAAGGTTAAAATTCTGTATGTTATGTCATGAGAATTGATTTTTCTAAACTAATAATATTTTAAACAAATTATTCAATTTGAAAATATAAGAAAACTCTATAGAAAATTTTGCAATGACTGTAAATACTTTTATCCAATATAAAATAAAATAATTACCTTAATTTAATAAATAATTTTATTTATACTTGAAAAGATTTCTGTTGATCATTTTTCTCACTAAATTTTTCCCAAGAAAGTAACAGTTTCAAAAATAATTATTATCCTTTAAAATATGAGTATATACGGAATTTAAAACATAAAGAATTTTAAAGGGATTTAAGAATATCTAAAATGATGCTCATTATTTCTTATTGCATAAGGAAACTATAAAAGATTATTAAAAAGAACGAGTTTTCTCATAAAAAAATTTCATCATACTAAAATAATAGAGTTTTCAAAAGTCTCCAAAAAATTTGAATCGTCGGGATAAAATTTATTCTTAGTAACGAGCTGCTACAAAATACCTTAATAATTTAGTATTACGAAAGCGAAAGAGATGCGTGTGTGATATTTTGTACTGTCTATG
>JAOUZG010006535.1:2565829-2577677 GCA_026289955.1 Argiope argentata
ATATATATATATATATATATATATAGATAGATAGATAGATATAGATATATATAGATAGATAGATAGATAGATAGATAGATAGAAGTAGATAGATAGATTACAATGTCTTCTGAGAGTATGGACTCCTAAGCACCCGATAGCAGAAGTCTGACTTCTTGTTCACACACATCACAAACCTTTTTTACGAGGTGGACTTCATTCAAGAATTTCATTCATTTATCCACAGATTGCAATTAAAATCTGGAACAAAGAACGATCACCTCTAACCTAGTAACCCTAGTGGTATTACTCTCGCCATGAGTTGCTAGTGACCACGATGGACTTAAATTGCTACAGTTACTACTTACATGGAAAGTCTTCGGCTGTCGGTTTCGAACACGCAGTCAGAGATATGAGAATCTAATATGTAATAGCATTATTATATGCTCGTTGAAAACAGTTCTTTATTCTACAATTGATAATTTAAAATCATTCTAAAAAGAAAAAGTTCTAAGTTTAAAACTTAAATAAGAATGAATATAAAACTAAATATCAGATATTATTTTCCTTAACTGCTGGAAAAATCTTTTTGTATAGTATTTCAATATTCCTCAATAAAATTTTTGTATCCTTAATTCCCTTACATTTTTCAAAAAACTAATAAGCATTTCTTACATAAACGGGTGATTAGATTATGAAATTATCTTACATTTTTTTAATTATCGTTTATCTAACAGATAGTTTTTTTTCTTCAATTCATATCATGCATAAACAACTGGTTTTGTTATATAATAAAAATAAAAAAAATAAATTATATTAATAAAATCAAGTATTTGCTTACCATAAATCTTTTCTTTCATTACAAAAAACATAATTCAACTGAACTTGAATGAAGTGCTCACTTTTAAAGTATTTCTTATTATAACTAGTCAAGGGGAATCACAAATACTTTCAAGAAATATTAGCACTAAACTAACAGAAGATAAATGGGGGATCTTATAAGGCTACATTTTTATAAAATATAACATAATAAGTGTGAAAGTTACTTGTAGAAAATATAAGAACCATCCAGTTTCATGACAAGTAAGATGGATAAATCTAATACAGAAGGTTTGTGAACATATCACTATTACTTTACTATATTAAAATAATCCTTCACGTTTAAGTATTTTCATCAAATTCCCTGCAAAACTACTGGGTTCAATACAAGAGCAGGAATTTCAATGCTAATATTCTGAATTAAACTGAATAATGTCGCATCTATTTATGGAATTATGATATTATGTCACAAGGAGAATAACTTGACCTTTCTCTTTATATATGTAATGAAAGAAAACTCTTTGGTTGCATAATTACAAGAATACATTCAACGTGTATAGTCCTCATAAATAATGTTTTTTTTTCTTATCATTTCGTCAAAAGAAAGCCCATTAGTAATTTCAGCTTCGATTTTTTCTTTTATCCTAAAGGCACTTGTTACTTTTTAAAATCAATATTATTAGTGTTTTTTATTATCTCATACATAACAATGTTTTCCGTAATGAAATACTGTTTTCCCACATTTGTTTATTGGATTTCAGCGTCAATAAATATAAATGGAGATTGCTGTTTATTTCGGGATGGAATTTTCTCACTAAATTTTTTTAAATTAAGGATTCAAATGAAATTTTGAATTAGAATTATTTCAATTAATACATTTTCTTGGTAGAATTTTTTTCTCCATTACAAGCGCAAACTTGACTAGTGGTCAGCTTTCTTAACCTCTTATATTTATGTGAATATAAAAAAATTATGTATCATTTCATAATTTTCAAAATAACAATTAATATTAAATTTAACCTACATATTTAATATTACTGCTAAAGGAAGTAGAGAATTAAATTTAAAATATTATATTTTGCTAATAAACATTTCATAAAGATTTGGCAAAATATATTTCACATGACAAGAATTTTAGAAACAGATTCTGTATCAGAGAATTGGTAAAATTTAATGTAAACTCATTAGTGCTACAACTAACTTATGTAGCGCTAATGTTGGGATCAAGTTAGTGCTATATACTTGATTCATCTATTGATGTAATTTGAAACATTTTGCTCTTTTGCGAATTAAATATGAATACACGCCATTGCAGTGGTAACAGTAAATTTGTCTTTGTTTAATTATTTGGTTGAAGCATTGAACAAAAATTAAATTAACTTACAGAATTTAGTAAATGTCCCTCTGATCACTTATGAAACGAACTTGTGATTACTTTTGTTGGGGCAAGTAAAAGGTTTCCTTATGTTACTAAATAATTTTAGACGAGTGAAAAAGACAAAAAAACATGATATGTATAATGGAAGACTAACCTCATTAGGATCAACAAAAATTATTAATAAGTGCATCATTTTTCTTCAAAAAGTAATTGTTTCTCTCACAAAATTTTGAAGAAACTTTCATATTAGCAACTAAAAGATATCCCCAAACTTGTGTAAAAATGTTAACAAGAAATCCAAGTTCTTCTAACTTTTATCCGTGTATTTCAATATTTGAATAAAAATAAACAGAAAACGAATAATAAGGAAGAGATGCTTCCGATGCAAAATAATTCTAATTTATGTTCTATTCTGTAATATTTCTTAAGACCTTTGATATATGCTATATATTTAGACCTTTGATATATATCTAAAAAACATATATATAATATATATAAACACAATTATCAAGCTTAGCCCTCACAATCTTCATTGAATTTCGTTGAATAAATTTAAATGTAACATCAAACAATAAACTAACTAAAGAATTTGAAGAGAATGTCAACAAACTATATTTCTTTCAATGAATTCGTTATGAGGATGTTAATTTTATACACACTCTATTGTTAATATATTATACACACATATATTTGTTGAAAATACAAAGTGTTTGAAAGGAATTGTTTATTATGCCTCCGATAACATACTTTAAACTATCCTTCCATAAGTAATAGTGAAAGTCATTTCTTTATTCTTTATAGTATCATAAACCGAAAAAAAAAATGAAGTCAAAAAGAAGAAAATTTTTAATCCTCCGAAACCCTTTTGAACCAGCGTAATGAGCAACGAAAACCAACTTTTCTTTTGTCAAACAATTGAACCACGAATGACCGTAATAAGCCTATTGAACCCTTCGGAGGAAACATAATAACCTTGCCTGGCTCAAAATCGATTCTTCCATTTCCCACCACATAATCCTCAGTACAAGAACTTGCTCCCTGTCCAATCCTTTCTAGAAGGTCCCTTTCTTATTACACGGAAATACTGCTGGTCTATAAGCCCCTTTCGTGCAACTTCCGAAGGAAAAAGAAGAGACAATCTTCTGTGCCTCAACTCTAATTACGAAATGCAAGAACTAAAATGGCTTTCCCCGTGATTTGCATCCGTGATAAGGCGCCACTGACGCTTTAAATTCATATGAACTAATCGCCTTAAACGGACCACATAACCGCAATAAGAAATAGAAAACTACCTAACGCAATTCTCAGTAAGAGGGTTGCTTTAATGAGATAACGGAGGTAGCATATTTAGCACATAAGGAATTCATTTGTTTATAAAATTGGAGTATTTTGGATTGTTTAACGTTTTCTCTAAGAGGTAGCAAGCTGCTTGCTGAAATTAATAAACATATTAGTCTTCAGTTGTTTCGACATTTGGTAAGCTATGAAGTTAATTTAAAATTACCGAAGAGCAATAAAGGAATTATATTAATAATTAAAGAAAAATAAAAGTTTATTATTATTATTTAATAAAAACATTTCCATAATTTCTTGAAGAATGATTGGCCTATTTTCGCTTTCTCATAATAAAAAACAGAATTTGAGAACTTGGAGAATTTTTATGTTTCACACATCCACGAGTGCAAAAAATTTATTCTTGAACATGAAAATTCATAATTTCCGTGAAGTAGACAAATGAAAATTCACAAATGACGACTTGATATGTTTGTAGATTTTTATCAAAGATTGAAGAAGGTCCATTTAGAGAGGTTGCTCATGTGTACTTGAATTTGGTAACTGCTAAAGGAAATGAACTTAAAAAAAAACAAATTTATTGCATATGTTTAGCTCTTTATATGGAGATTCTTTCAAATATTTGAAACATTCTGGTCAAGAACTTACGTCTGTTGGTCTTTGATTTCCTCATACATGTAAGGCAATATCTCATTAAATAAATAAACACCAATAAGTATTTTTACAATTATAAATATAGTTCTATGTCGAATTTCGGTGCCAATCGTGGAGAAAGATACATTCAAATTACATTATCGACTTTCCCAAGGCAAAGGTTAATTTCAAAATCTGCACTATATTTCAGTAAAAATGCTAGACATAATACAAAAATATAAATTTCATAATTATTGTTGGTCAATGTCATGTAATGCATGAACGGTCTTGTTCAAAATCTACAGAGTTACGTGAGGGATGGGGTATAATACTTTATTAGAGAAGGTTCTTGTAAGACTACTCATTTTTCTTCATAATACGTCAAGAATAATCAAACTGTATATTTTTCTTTATATTTAAACAACAGTTAAATAACACTGATGACTGAAAGAGACACTGTTGCTTGAAATAACGCTGTAATGTTTTTAATCCAGTAATTCTTAAGGAAATATTGCATGTTTTATTTAATTTTAGATTACATGTATATATTGAAACGTTTGTATTCTTTTCCTCGTAAAAGTTATGTCGGAATCACGTGCTAGTGAGGACTCTAAATAGACAGAACGATCGGGTACAGAAAGATGCTTAGAACTTTCGATCATCACATAGTTAGTATTTTTAAAGCATATTTTTGGTTGCCTATGGCACGCATTACCACATCACTCCTTTTTGCAAAAATATTTATAAACATTTGGTGCATGGCTGCAAGTTTACGTATTCAAAAAATATTGAAGAAGGTGAATTTACCTGAGATTCCCCAGTAAATTTATGTTCTTCAATAGTTTTTGCTCAGATAAAGAGATCGAGGATTCACTGTAGCTTATTAATGCCTTCTGCAGGTCTTTCAAACAACGAAATATACATCAAAATTTAAAATAGTTTCTCCTCCTCATATTCTTATTAATGAGTTGTCAATAATTTTTATTTTTATTAACAACTGTCAAACAATAAAAAGAGAATCACATTCCTATCGGACATCATCTAAGGCATGATTCTAAGCATGCTTAGTAAAAATGCATGAACCTGCTTCATTTTTAAAGTAGGTTATTATTTTTATAAAATGATTAAACCATCATTATAACGTTTTATTTACTTATCCATACATTTTTTTTAATAACCACATTAAGAAATCGTAAATATCTGACAGCAGAAAAGTCGTTGCAATATAAAGATTGCTCGTTATTTAAAACATTTTGAAAAATAATAAATGGGAAAACTGATTAATGAATTCTAAGTTAAAAAATTGAATATTTAAATTACCAATTATTTATATTTTTATGTCTTAAAATAATAAATTATAGAAATGCTTGAAATAAAGTAAGAAATCAAATGTGTAAAAAAATATAGTGGGCATTAAATGTGTTCAATTTATTTTTAAATAATTACAAATCTATTAAATTTGTAAAATATTGGACATATTTTTAATTTAGTTTAAATCAAATACGTTTTTATCAAAAAGTTCTTTCACCAAAAAATAAACTTTTACTAGTTTCATTCAGCGATGAACATGAATAAGTACACAAATATATTTTATGAGAATAATGAAATTCTTCAAAATCCCTTTATCGATATATAACAAGAAATATTTACATCATTAAAATTTTTATTGAAATATTAAATGTTTGTTATCAAATGAAATGAAACTAAAATATAAAATATAGTAATAGTTTTAGATGATATATTGAAAATATGCAATAAATAAAATTATTTGGAAATGCTTTCTTTAAGTGCAGGGTAAGTTGTATCTTTCAACGGAAGACAAAAATGTTTGTTTAGTTGTCTTATTTCTTTCTTTTAAATATTATATTTTCAAACATAATAAAATTTAGAGAATATTTTTATTTTTCTTTCCAAGGTGTAAGCATGTAATTAAAAAAAAATTCAGTTGTAACCTAAAAAATTGGGTAGTGAAATTGGATTGTTTCCTCTGATGTTTTCCCGCATATTTATATCAGAAAATCCCTTAGAAAATAATACTTTTGTATCTTCTTAATGGGGCATTTTTCTATCAAAAAGGAAAGACACAACTACGTAGAAATTAAGAGGCTTATTAAGGAATTATGACTGGGAAATTGTTTTCTAATGCATACATTTATTTACTCACTTTAGTAATAACAAATATGCCGAAACATAATAAGTTAATTACAGTTACACATAGAAAAATAAATGTGAAAATCTATCTGTAATTACTTGTTAATCTTTATTTACGAAATATTTCTCCTTATATATCATCATTAAAGTAACAAAACATTATTCATAAGAGTTTTATTAGGAACTAAGAAAAAAACCCAAATAAGTATTTTTTTAGACTCAATATTATATTTTGCACTTAAATCAATGCAAAGCTAATTTATAATAAATAGCAGTAAAGATTTTGAAAAGATATTGCAGAAAATAATTATTTTATTAAAAAACAAAACAAAAATGATTGTTAATAGAAAGTTTACGAAATACTGAATCAGTCCTTAGTATAAATTAGTAAAAAAAGTACAACATAAATTAATTATTTTTGATAAATTCTATATAAAAAAACCTCTCTAACTAAATCGTTAAAAATTAATGATTTTTGGTAAAATTTTCGAAAAATAAGAGTATTTTATTAATCTCTAATTGACACATTAAAAATTAATTTATTTTATTAAGCTTTATGTAAAAAATATACAATTCGATTACTTAAATGTAAATATTTATTTTCTCATCAAAATAAAATGTGCTTCTTTAATTGAATACTAAACAATTTAATTTTACTAGTATTTCAGTACAATTGCTTTTATTTCTAAGTTCCTGATATTTTCCTATAAGAATAATATTGATTCCCGCCAATAAAGGATGCTCATTCTGAAAATTAGCATTTTATTAAGTATTACCTTATTTCTAATGATAAGAATAAATTACTACTCGAGTCCATTTTTCTTAAGTCGACATTATGCAAATTTTCGTGGCCTTTCTATCAGCACTATCTTACATTTCGGAATGTTAATATATTAGTGAGATAACGGTCCACAAAAAAGAAAATATTTCTAATATAAATGAGGACATTTTTATCTTAAATTTGTGTGAGCTTTCTGTGTATAATATTTTAAACTTCGAAATGTTAATATATCAGGAAAATAACAAATAGCAGAAGAAGAAAAAAATCGGTAATATAAATGAGAGCATTTTTATCTGATGAATAACAAAGCATTCTATGGAAACTAAGCAAAAACTCTTTGAAATATTAATGAAGCACTTAATTATTCTAAAAGAAGAAATAATATCAAAAAAGAAATTATTTTGTTCATTAAAGATTTAAAATTCATTTTGAATTATTCTAATGAGGAAGGCTCCATCAATGAGATCCAAAAGGATTCTTTTTGAAGTTAATTAGTTTTGGAAAAATTAATCTGGTTGTCAGGAATTTTATGTCACACTCAGGACTTTTTTATCGATGCATTTCCATATTAAAATTCCACATGAACTTTCTTATAAAACACAAACAAAAAAAACTATAACATTTTTTATTGATTTTACACCATTAAAATTAATAAATATATTTCTGTTTAAAGTAGCTGACTGGGAAACAAAAATTAAACAAATTGTTCGTCTATATCATACTAATTGATACTTTCTACATTTTAATATGAATTTACAGAGGTTTTTTTTCAGAATTTATTTTTAATTTTTTTACAAATAAATATTCATTTATTTTCGACTTTTGCAACAATTTTTTATACCACAGCAGAAAGTAATCAAGAATGTAACATTTTAAATTTGTTCGTAAATTGGAATTTAACTAACAGTAAATGCTTTTTTTTAGATATTTTAGTATATTAATTATTTTTAATTTAATATTTAGTAAGGAAAACAAAGTTTGTTCCAAGAAGCAAAATATTTTTATGGAAAAAATCTGAGTATATATTCGTCACTCTCCTTAATAAAAAGAGTAACTTCCAAATTATGTTTGTAAATATGGAATGCTCGGTAAATTTACGATCAGAATGACAAATTTTTAATAGAGTAAAGTTTTTTGAATGATAATACTGATAACGCAATCTTACGTAATAAAAACAAAAATGTTTAAACAGAATAAAGAAAAAATATAAAATTGTCTACATAAATAGCATTAAATAATGTCAAACTACTTCAGGGATATATATTAAAACATAAAGGAAAAGATCCGAGAAAATTTTAAGGTTTTCTTATTAAGTTATTGGCTTTCAATTTCAGCATGTTTTCATATGCAAATGATATTGAATTTTTATCTCCAATGTATCACAAATCAACAGAGAAATTTAAAAATAATTTAGCGGTACAAGAAATAATGTAGATTCAATAAAGGATGCAGTAGTGCAGCTTGTTATTGAGGTGTTATTTATATAGCTAATATGAGAGTTGTTATATATGACATTGCATAGATATATAGAGCATTTCATTAAGATAATTTAATAATTAACCTTGAAACTTGAAAGCATCATGAGTTAATAATTTAAACAATAAAATAAACCAGGAGCTTCTTTAGTATATCATTTATTTAGTCATGGCTGAATCTAAAACTACCTTTATAATGAGCTCTCTTATAATTAACTATGAATCATTTTCATGAAAAGCCTTTACGGAGACACATATAAAATATATAAGATTTATAAGATTTGAATTCGATGGTTTGAATCAATAAAAACAAACAACATTTCTTGCATTGTTTTTCTCTAATTTGTGTTTAAAAATCACTTTTTCTTGATACATAAACAATACTTCAATTACTAAATTTAATTCAAAAATTAATTAATCTTACTATTGTCTAATCAAAAATCCAGGTTTCTAGTTTCTTCATAAGTAATACTATATATTTCTCGTACATAAGTCATGACCAAATATTATTTAATAATTCATAATGAAATATAAAGGTTATATGGACTTGAGAGACTTGAATGATTATTGCAAAAGTAATGAGCATTTATAATGGCTTTTCGAAGGTAATAATTAGCATCCTTATTGCAGATATTCGATTCTGAGAGGCAATTAAGAGTACCGATAATTTGGATATGCTCGAAGGTATGTAATCGATTCGAAATAAATTTAAGCTTATTTCAAATTTGCTATGCCACGTTAAAATGTAATTATGATGCACCAAATGTAAGGTATTCAGATAATCTGGAATGACCGATACTTGAAAGAAATACGTTGAACAGAATAAATATCTAATATATAATCAATAGAAGGTGGAAATAAACCACTGGATCGTAGTGGCATATAATTAAATTGTCATATTCATTACAGTAACGAAATCGTTTTTTTTTCAAACTTTGCTTTGGAATTTAATCCTATGATCAACTGCTTATAAGGCTAATAAATTTCTTTTTAAAGAAGAATATACACTGAGATAAGGAGCAGCAATTATATTTTAGGAACGATAATCGAGGATAAAATAAAAAATTGCTTTTAAGCATTGAGTCTTTAGTTACAAAAGAAAAGAAATATCGATTTTAAGTAGTATTTATATTTTTTACTGCAATTTTCAGTGACAAGATTATTTGTATTTTTTTGGTATATGGGCATACAAATAACCTTGAAAAATTACGAAAATGTATAATATAAAAAATATGAGTTACATTAATTATTCTTGTCCATAAATATTCACAAAGATTAAAAAAATATTTTTAATATCTCATACATTATTATGCCATAAATTTTATTTTAATATCTTTTAACTTCTCTCTACATTTACTTTTAAATTTAAGGTGATATAAAGTTTAGAAATTGTATATCAGGCCATAACTTCCTAATATTAAGATAAATTGTTGATTTTTATATATTACTACCTTAAACTCTTAACACGATGCTCTTAAATAATTAATTTCCAATTATTCACAAAAGATGACATAAATTAACAAAATAACTTTTTAATGACTAAGCTCTCAAAATATAAAAAAAAGAATATTAATATTAAGAATTTAGTAGTGACTATATTATAAATACTTAAAACAATTTTAACAAGATATGATAATTTCAACCCATATGTTAAATAAGTTTAGATGCAACCTTTTAGAAGATGGTATTTGGTTTATTGCGGATTTATAATAAAATAACAAAATTCATTAACATTTCCCTATTTTGCTCATTATCAGCATCATTTTAACGTTTCAAAACTTTGCCTAAAACACCTCTGCAATTCAGTGTTAGGATCGTAACAAGCACATGGTCCGGACAGGTAGTTACTGCTTGAAATGTCAGCAGGTATTATAGAATTGAAATCCAAGCGTACTGTCCTATTAAATTTGATGAACCTTGTCAATAACATGACGTTCAATAAGGTACTGTATTGCGGGATTCTTGATAGAAAATCATACTGAATATTATTTAGAACAATATTCGATTGTAAAAACTTCAGAGTATTAATGATTCGAGTTTGATAGCACTCTTTCTGGAATGGATATTCTTCAGGAGCAGTATTATTTCCATAAGTTCAATAGTACTTCATTCACATGACACAATAGGCATTCATGAAATGAGAATGTATAGAACACACATCTTTATCTTTATTTTTATTTTTACTTAAAATAAAAATAAATGTCTGCCTGCGTTTGACGATTATTTACTTTTTTTATACTCCAGACGGTTTTATTTTGAGGTAAACAACTTCATACATATTTACTTATCAGGTTGGAAAGATGCGATTAAGTTTCTTTGATTGAAATTTTATTACAAATTTTAATTAAATAGAAAAATAAGGAAAAATTTGGAGTTTTATTGAGGTAATTTTCAAAAATATCACAGCAAATTTTTTATTTTATTTAAAGTTTAAAAATTTATCTTCTCAAAGATACGGGTATTTTAGTATATAAATAAAGTTCTAATTTTAATAGCATTAAAAAATATATATTATATGTTCTAATAATTTATTTCTCGTAAATTATGAGTTATTTCTCACAAATGATTATTTAATTTTAAGAATTTTCGTGAGGAAACTTGTTTTCATCCGACTTTTGAAATCACATTTGCAAACACTGAAATTGAAAGATTAACTAAAATTATTGCTGCACACTAAATAAAGAGAAATGAAATTTTTAAAATATATCTGAAATAAATGAAATTAATTGAAAATGCAATGTTTTTTTAGATTTTATTTTGGCAATAGTGCAGAAAATCTGTCTTTTAATTTCAAAAACAATATTTAGAAGTTTGATTGGAATATTACATAATCTTAAAATGCCTGTAAAATTTGAAAATTGTGAAAAAATTGCTTTTTTGTATTTTAGATTGGGCCCATACGATTGAAAACAAGGAAGTTGAAGAAAAGTTTATAACTGAGTGCCCTATAATATTTGGTGTGGCTTCAGATGCCTTTTGTATATAGTTTTAAGTTAAATTATACATGCACTTAGTAGTGTTATTGCTTCTTGCTTATTTAAAGGATTTGATTGGTTTACCTCTTTGTGTAAAGAACAATGTTATTCTTCAGCATTATCACTGTCGCCACTAATCATTTCTGTTGCAAGTATTTTTCTCCTTTCTTAATTAAATTAAACCATTCTGTGTAATTATTTACTCTTCCTTGCTTGCTATGGACAACCGTGCTCACCACCGTCATGTATTTTAAGCCGAACGAGGGTCTCTTGCTTTTAAAGTAGCGTCAACTAGAGACAGGAGAACGACATATCTACACACTTATCACATTCGCTTTCACAGCCCTTTTTACAAGGGGGGGGG
>JAOUZG010006535.1:2592434-2616024 GCA_026289955.1 Argiope argentata
AAAATTTTACTGATCTGTTATGAATTAAAATTTTATTATTAACTTCAAATAATTTTGAACTTTGTTGAAAATTTGTTCTTTCTGTAGTTTAACAGTGCCAATCGGTAACTTTAAATCAAAAATTCTGCTTTATAAAATGCCAAACACATTCACATAAGAAACACATGTATTTACACATACATATTTTTATTAATAGTAATGAATCATTGTGTCTTAATTAGACTTAGTCAAGAAGGAAAAACCTATCGTGTTACGAAAACTGCATTTAAACTGATGAATACGAGCGTGCATTTATCATATGACATCTATCAGTCCTATCATCAATCAGTCAATCAATGAATCATCATTATCACGTGAGAGCTATCAGTCCAATCATCATTCAGTCAACCAATCAATCATCATTATCATGTGACAGCTATCAGTCCAATCATGAAGAAATTTATAATAATGTAGATATGGAATTTTCTCTTCTTGTCACTATTTAAACTTATAAAGCCATGCCATGGACAGCCCTCTCTGATACGTCAGCAGATTTAAAGCGAAAGACAAGTGTCTTTTGTTTCAAGTAGCGCCAACTAGGGCCAAGAGTAGCTACATAGCTACATAGTCATCACAGTCTCTTGCACAGCCTCTTTTTACAAGGGGAGGGGGCACAGTCACACATCTCATAGATAGCGCACAGAAGAACATCTACGCCCGAACCGGGACTCGAACCCGGAACTCTCAGAACACGAGGTAGACGCGATACCTTTGCGCCAGAAAGCCGGCATAAATAGTTGTTAATCCGTATTTAATCGTTGTTCATTTTTCAGTGGCGCGAGGAATGAAATATTATCTATTAAATATATTTCAGGAGATAATAATGATTATGAGGAATGGAAGTTAACGACACTATTTTATGTTCGCATTCTTGAAATCAAAGTGCTGAAGTAGATGGTTTTATTTCTAAATTCTTGATAATTATCTCTGCCATTCTGAACCAATTAGAACTCTATATATGTTGTAAAGAAAGTAGGTGCAATATGGTCTCATCAAGCCTTTGCGCCAAAGTTCCGGATCTATCAAAAATAATGAAATGAAGCCAATTGAGCCAATGAAATGAAGCATATCTTCTATGAACTGATGGATAATTTTAATTTTATCGATGAGTTTTCCTTTCTCAATGAAATCGTTACTTCAACATATTTTTAAACTGTGAAGAAAATATTTTATAATTTAACAACTTTCTTGGATATCTATTTTAAGCAACGCTACTAATTTGCAACATCTAAAGAAAATTCCTATATTTCTCAAATCCAAAACATTAAGACGTAAAATATAGAAAAGTTATTCATTGTCACCAATTACATCATGATTTTATTTATCTATTAAAGACAAATTTGAGAAAAGCTTAATGTGTTGAGCAAACATGTGAAAGATAGTTTCTGTATTTGATGATATCCTATGAATTGATATCATATCTTCTTTTACATTTTAAAAAGTATTTTTAGAAATATTACGGATTCTAATTTAAATATTGTTTTTAATACTTTGTATTTAGAATATCATTCCTTTTGAGAAGTAAGTTTCTAAATATTTCTTTGAAATTCTTGTATTTTCACACGAATGAATTTCAAAATAGTTGAATATTTCGGAGGATTTACTTATCACTTCACTACCCCAGTTAAATTTATTTTTTGTAACTTTTTTATATCTTTCATACCTATATTTTTTAATTAAAATTTTTTTATTAAGTTTTTATTTGGATTAAATACATTTAAAAATATTTTTTTCTCTCAGTAGAGTTAGAACGAAAGTTTACTTATTACATAACAGTAGAGTTAGAACGAAAGTTTACTTATTACTTATTACATAGTAAAGATATCAAAAATGGATGATTTAGCAAACAAATTATTATTCTTTTTAATAACGATAACATGGCGATGAAGATGATTTTTTATGAAGATTCGCATGTAATTGAATCAATGATGAATAATGTGGAAAAGGATAAATTAAAATGATTAGTAATCTTGAATAACCTGCAAAAATTTTTAAGTATGCTGTAAATGGCTAAATTTCTTAATCATAGAGAAATTATTTTAATATTTTGTGTAAATTTATTTGTACATGTAATACGTACTTGACAGAATAAAATATTCAGTATACAATTCTTAAAAATATTGATAGGTAATAACCAGAAAAAAGTTGCATTTCTTATTTGTTAATTTCATAGTTCTATAGATTATTGATAAATTCCATTCAATGATCAACATAAGTATTAGTTTGACTAAAATAATGTTATTTAAAGTTCTTCATGGAATGGAAATCAAAATGGCATTAAACTATTTAACACAATCGACTTCAAGCATATTTTTTTATTTTGAAATATGAATGTTTTAATAATAATTGATAATTTAGATAGAGATTTTGCAAGTGCCTCTTCAAGAAGAGAATATTTCGCGGGGATCCTGGTATGCTTTGAATAGATCAATAATTCGTATAAAAATGATTACAAAACTTCTTTCTAGTAATGACCAAAGCTTCTTAAAACTCTGCATTGATGCAATATAGCTGAATAACTTTCCCTCAACCAATCCTTCATTAAAAATAACTAATCTGATGGTCAATATCATTGTAATTATTTTTAATAATGTCTTAAAAATTTATTCAAAAAAAATATTTTTTCTAAAATGAAAATACATCATTTATTATCGCAGTGTAGATTATTCATTATTACTTTAATTTCCAAATTTCGATTTTGTCTTCAATATAAAACGTATTGGATAACCAGTTCTACAGACAAATTGTAATCAAATTTATTTAATTTTTTCTAAGGAATCAGTTTCTTCTCCTTTTATGATAGCCCGTATTTATAGAGTTTTTAATAAAGGTAAAATCTTATAACGGGATTTGTTGTACGGTTAATTTGTTTTTACAATAAATAAACGCGTAATGGATAATCAAAACATGTGTTGCAAGCATTACCATGTTAATAATACAGAAGCCTAAAGAAGCAATGTCACCTAAACTTTCTCTAAATTCAGAAACAAAATATTTAGCACTATAATTAGCTTCATTTAATAACTGAATGAATTCTATCCTTCTTCCTAAAATATATATATCATACTAGATACAGATATTTGACTGTACAGATTTTTCAACTTTTAATTAAAATGAAATGAAGGAAATGAAGGAAAGATTCCTTTTTAATCTGCAACTTAATATTTTATTTGCTTTGTTTCTTTTTTGGAAATCAGTTTTGAAAGCCAGTAAGAGACGGGTTGAGTATTCTCTTTGTATTGAACATGAGATGTGATAAAAGCTTATTCAACCTTTTAGGTAGCTTAATAACATCAAGACAGTAGATTTTATTTTTAGTGTCACGAGAGACTGGGAAAAGGTTTTATCTCTAAAAGTAATTGAGGTAGTGAGGGTTATGTAACGTTCGTTTTACATTGATATTAATATCGATATTCAATAGAAGAAATAGAACATATTTTTTTCATAGATTATGACTATTATAGAAATGTATTTCTTGTTTGACAACCAGATTTCAATTGAAAATTATCTTTTACTTTTAAAGTCTACACAATGTTAATAATCAATTATTAATTTGTGGTAGAATTATTGTTTTAATATTATTAAAATATATATTAAATTTAGCTAACCACAAAAACATGCCATACAGTGGATAATTTTATTCTTACATACTTTTGTTTTTCATCACGAAATAAACTCTGTAAATAATTTAAGAAACACTTTGAAACAATTGAAACAAATAGGTAATATCCTAAATAACACTCTTTTGTCAATTCATTCATTTAATTTTTGGAACAAAGCAAAAAAATATCATTACATTCTTTTCATGTAAATAAAAAGAGTTTTTCTTTTCAGTCAAGTTATTTTGCTCTTTGATAGTAGTTTATTTAAATTCTTTAATGTTAGTATGTGTTTAGTATTTGCACTAATCATCATTTGCACTAAGTATTTGCACTAATCATCAAATAAACAATTCATTAGGATTGTATGTTACTTTCGTAAAATAGCCTGTGTAAAAATTATATGTTTTAAAAAGAGATATGCTTATTAATAAAAAGTGGAAAAGAGTTTTTTCCCGAAATTTTGATGCTGTGGGGATTGAAAACATCCTACAGGAATTGCATGCAAAGTACAAAGATTTATACAATTTTATCATGCATCGATGTATTATTTTAAATTGAATTATTATAAATTACAGTCTTGTATGCATTAATTAGACAAGATATTAAATAATCTACTTGTGTATAACACATAATCTACGTAAACATCACATAATGTATATGGATATCCCTTAAGCTTGTCTTCTGAATTATTAGAATTTACTTCTCCATCGTTCCATAAAAGTTAACTGTCTATGTTATTTTATATTTATTAAAATAATTTTCTTGTCTTATTATAATTTTAGCAATATTCTAATATTTCCTTTTGGCATGTAAATTGTAGCGCAATTGATTCCGTTAGTATTTGACTAATTTCAGGCTGTGAAAATTAATTAATGATTTATAATAGCTCTTTTTTAATATTTAAGTACTCAACAATCGGTTTCAATAAAGAATAATTTATTGAAATTTTCCTAGATTTATTTCTGATGTATTATTGATATAGATATAAATAAGTATTTATAAATACGTGGGTATATATATATATATATATATATATATATATATATATATATATATATACATATAAATACAGATATATAGAGGATATAAAACACGAATTTTTTTGGCTTACATCTTTAAACCTTGAATGTGAACTAAAATTTCAATTTTAATGAAACAAAAGAAAAAAAATATATACTGATTTATAATCTTTTCTTTAAAATAGCATACACTTAAAAAAAAGGCATTTTAATCATTCTGCTTTATTTTATTTTATTTTCTGGTTGGATTACCATCTTTGTTCGTAATAGCGCCGAATGATTTACAGTATAAACAGCCACTAATTTGAAACTTGCTAATACACGAATCAACTTTTCATCATTTTAAATGCACTCCTCTGGTTAAAAGCATAGTTATGAAACCGTGGTACATGAAACATATTGTTAGAATATTTTCCCCAGATTTATTAAACTACATAGCCATATTAAAATAATTTTACAAATACATATGGATATATTATCTACTATAAGACCAACTAGATTTTGAAACTAATTATGTTATGTTGATAAATTCAAAGCTTTTAACAATATCGAAATTTGAACCAGAACTTTTCGGGACATTTACATCCGAATTTCGCACGCAATATGTTAAGAAATGCTCACCGACGCAGCTTTACAGTGAAATATCCTCACCGGAACTGAATTCAAGGATAAAGGTCACTATAAAGCATTTACAACGCTGATCCTTTAGGACACGCATAGTTAGAGAAAGAAATAGCAGATGTCATACTTACTTGTAGTAACATAGCCATAAACAAACAGGACCGAAACGAGCATGACTTCTCTGGCTTGAAGCTGAAGGCACAATAAAGATTTCAGGAGATTTCCAGGACACATTAAGATCAGCTTTCGGAAAAGGGAGATTTTGTATTCGTCTCACAGCTCAGGGGCCCATCAAACAAAGCCCTGAAAGCATTAAACCTCCAGATCACGTTTAGAAATAGTCCTTGCCTTAAGCTCTTCAGAGAAAGCTGAGAAGAAGAGCTTGGTCAATAGAATGCTGTTTCGAAGCTTGGAGTGAGTATTTCTGGAAGGAAAGAGGGAACATCTGATGGAAGCAGACGTGAAGATTTCACTAGTGGGGGAGTTAAAAGATTTGTTTTCTTTTCCTTCAACTTTTTGAATCGACGAAGTTTGATTCGAGGCGAATGGCAACTCCGGGACGTAGTTGGGATGTTTCGCAACAAAGACTTGGAGTAGGAAAATAGTCTTCCTTTTTTTTCTAAGTTATTCCAAAAAATGTGGCGGGAAATGAGGATGGAATATTCCATTTCTTTTATTTATTTATTTATTGTTGTTGTTATTGTTCGGAATTTTTTGTGGGGGGTTCGTTGGAATTGGAAATGCATAACAAAGTTTGAATCCGATATATCCAAATGCATCTTCTGAAAGGCTACTTATGCTGAATCGGTTTTGAAATTCTGAAAGCTTGTTGGTATCTGGATAAATAAAGAAACTATGGTAAAAAAGCTTTCAAACTTTAAAAAACAATTCTTTCAAGACAGGATGGATTTTGATTGAATAAAATTGCTTTACAATGTTTTTAATACTAATTAAACTCTTACCAAGGCAAAAAAATAATTTGGAAAGTAAAAGAACAGTGACCATTATATTTGGCTAGAAAACAAGAGTGGACCACTGTCTTCTTCTGAATTCTGTTCCATTGCTTTCAGTTTTTGAAACTTGGCCGCTAGTTTCTTTCTTGGATATCCAGGAAGTTTGTCTCCACTGACTTCATACCTTTTATTTGGGAGTCTACCTTTTTTTCTAATTGTCAGAGGTTTATGTAAAAGACATATTTTTAATATGAGATCATCATCCACCCAAAATATATGAGCTGCCCTGTTCATCCAGTTTATTTTTATGAACTTTATAGTATTTGACTCTCTATACATTTTATATTTCTCAAAAAATTATCTTCTTCTCCAAACATTGCTGATATTATCCCCCAAGAATGGTTCTTTCGAAAATTGATATTTTAATTTCTGCAGCTTTGGTTAGAGTTCAGGCTCTGTTCCATAGGTAAACATTAATCTAATTAAGGTTTTCTGTTATAACAATTTTGTATTTCTTGATAGTAGTGAGGATTTAGAAAAAAACGGTTTAGTCTATAAAAAACTTCATTTGCAAAAGGACAGCTCATTATTTTATAATCATATCCCTTAAGTAAAAATTCAAAACAGTTTGCTATAACAACAGATTTTACAAAAATTCGTAAAATGAATTATTTTATAATATAAAAATTAATTATAGATTTTTTAAAAAAAAATATTGAAATTCATTGTATTGTCTTAGATGCCAAATAATAGCTCTAAACTTTTCCGAAAGATTTTATTGTGTTTATTGGTATACATTTACTCCAATTCGTATATAATGGAACTGCGTAAAAGAATGCAAAATGTGTTTTTTCCCAAGAGCATTGTTTTAATTATTTAAAACTTTGAAAGCATAATGCAAAATTTCGCTAATTGTTAAAAAGCGATTGCTTTCTTTTGATACTTTGTCATTATTGAGATAATACATAAAATAAATAGTTTTAACGGATCCCTTTTTCTAACTATTCACCTCAACTTCTTTTAGTTCGAGAAAAAAAATATGATATGAATGCTACTTACTATCAAATAAAAAATATATATATCAGAAACTACAAGAATAAAATAAAATCATAGAAATGAATATTCCTTTAAATTTTATGCCATCATTTTTAAATTCTCAAAGAAAAGAATGAAATTATGATGAAGAAGAAAAAAAAGAGAATGAAACTATTTGAATTTGATAAATACAAGAAATAAACTTCTGTTTCTGAATTTAATGATGTCTAGAAAAAAATTCCAGAATTACATGACTGGAATTCATTTAAAAAATTTTCGTCTAGTCTGCGCCTATATAATATGCATTTTTTATCTGATAATATGTTTCAGAAGGAAAATCTTTACAAGAAAAATTGGAGTAATAACACAATAATGTTTTTAATATTTCATGATGAGTAAAATTTTATGCATCTGTTTTTTTTTTTTATTTTCAATTTTCTTTCTACCTGTAGGAAAACAATTTCTTAAGATAAATATAAGTAAATTCTAAAATAAAAGTTGAAAATTCATAAATGAGGTAATAAAATACTAATAAATAATTATATATAATAATATAAATGTAAAAATTTCTTTAAAACGAGATGAAAAGGAATATTTGTAAAATTGTTCCAATATATTTATTTGGTATTTTATCTCGGTCATTAAAAGTAAAAAAAAAATGTCATTTTCTTTAAAATTGAATGCCAAATTTCAGTCAAATTTTCTAAACTTCACAGAGAAATAAATAATACTTTCTGTTAAAATTATAAATTAAAAAAGAAATTAGAATATCCTTATAATTTATTTCGTGATTTAAAAGACTACTTCCAAAAATTGCTTTAATTTTTTGCAGCTGTTATCAATTGGGAAGAATTGCAATAATGGCAATATCAAGGTTAAAGACAACTAAGAAATTTGTTGAAGTATTTGGGGACTTCATATTGGCAATTAAGTAATGAGCCTAGATAATTTTTTTTCTTTCTATTTATCATAATGTGCTTCTGCACATTTACATCTCCATTTTTAATTAAACTAAAACCTTTCAGAATTAATATTTTACTTGTATTATCAGGAAATATTGAAAAATGTCTGAGATCATTAGCTATAAAAATTGAGTCGCGTCTGATCTATATGTCTGGCTGAGTTTTTTTAAAAAAGAGAGCAAAATATATATTTATATACTGTGCGTTCGTTAAAAAGTACCTGTTGTTGAGAGTCTGCCCAAAACAACAACAAAAAATAAATGTCTTTCGACAGAGGATAAGAAATATATCCCGCTTGAGAAATGAATTGAGAGACTGCCTCCAACAAATAGCATCATTTGTAGACGCCATTATTTATCCAAGATGAATAGGGCGAAGCTTAGATTAGGATTAATATCTCAACAAGATTTGATGAAATATAAATTGCTTCAGATTTTCGGATGATATACAAAAACCACCTACTGTAAAGGGAAATACTAAACAAATCGCATTTATGCATCATACAATTTTAGTTTCAGATTAAAAAAATGGCTTTTGAAGAAAGGATTGGACTTTGATTGAAAGATCATTTCAAATGAAATTATGCAACAACAATTTAACTTATTCAATTGATGATTACTTTTTAGATTCCAATATTTCTTCTGTTATATGGGTTTAAGTTTTACAAAAAATTTTCATATTATCATGAATTAATCTTATCAGATATATAATTGTAGTGATGCTCAAAAGAATATTTAATTTACATTAAGGACTAATATTTAATGGCCTGAAAACTATACTTGGCTTTTACATCCCTATAATTTGTAAATTTTAATTTCATTTTCTTAGCTTTTAAAAATACTTTTGTGAATAAGTAATGATAACAAGAGGTTATAATTCTATGACAAATTATAAACTTTGAATCCAACATAAGCAAATACCCATTTATGAAAAATATATATATCAGAATTTTACTATCATCCCAAATTATAAAATGTATTTAATTCATCATTACATTATTAAGTTTATCTAGAATAAAATTATCTTTTTTTTTTGCAACTCTATTAATGCATTAAATGATTCTTGAGACAATTATACTGCTGAGTTCCCAATATATCTAAGTGAAAGTTTATATTTCGATAAAGTCTTAAATAATTGTAAAAATATTTATACAATTCACTATTAAAGCAAAGTGAAATTTTTATCTAGTTAAAAAAGGTTTTTTCACTAATATACTTTGCTATATAGATGAGTATAACATTGTTTAATTGTATTTGAAACTTCTATAAATTTTCCTAAAATTTTATCAAAACTGTTTAAAAATTTTATATTTTCAATATTTTAATCTAAATTCATATTTATTTTTTGTATTCTTTTTTATTCGCATTTAAATATATTACTTCTGATTAACTGATTTTCTTAAACTGTAAAAGTTTTCGGTTATAATAGTTTGTTTTTCTACAACTTTTCTGAATGAAACTTACATGAAGCAAAAGTATTATTATGCCAAGCAAACGTTCTGAATTATTTTGGAAAGACAGCGTTTCTATAATTATAGAACAAAGGGCAATGCATTATAGATACAGTATTTTATTCATTAAAGATACAGTGTAACAACGATGATATCGTAAAACATATTCTACTTTATTGGCAGATGACAACCCGAATCCACTGAAGATTCATCCTTTTAGTGTTTATCATGTATTTACATAATATTTGAGTATGTCAAGAATTTTAATTTGTGACTAATGAATGTATTGGTTTTCCTGAGTATCGTAATAGATTTTAATGAATTTTAATTTATATTCCGAAAAGACAAGCATAAATTCATCAAGCAAATTCAAAATCAAGATTAATTTTAAAGCAGTAGGAAAAATATGTTTAAAATAGTAGGAAAAACTTAAGAATTTTTTAATGTGAGACTTTATTTTCTTTTTCTTATAATTACACATTTTAGCAATGGTAAAAATCATTTAAAAAAACCAGAGAGTTAATATTTTAAAAGTTTCTCTTTTCTTCTCTTCTTTAACAGGCTACTTGAAAAAGATTTTTTTTAATGATTGAAAGGTTAAAAATAATTTGTTGATTTCATTGAGATTCCTATAATATAAGTCCTAGATAAAATTATGAATTATTTTAAGATAATTTTTTTAGTGCCAATAAAAAGCGTTAAATAAAGAGTGAAAAGAGACTAACATCAAAGAAATTTCGAAAAATGTTCAACATTTTTTAATTCAAATAATTTTAAAATTTCGGTAAAAATAAACATAATAAAACATACTTATAAAAGCAGAAATTTAATTTTACGCTTCAACGCCCTTCTCATTACCTGCAAAAAATAAGGCGTGTGACAAGGTCAACATTTTTTTTACCCAAAATTCTTTGATAAATATCGTAAACGGATTTTGTTAGGCAATCTTGTTTGTTCAAGGAAACAACTTTTAACAACTAATTAATAAAGAAATTTTTTTAATAGCAAAAAATTTTAATTACGAGAATTTTGAATTAAAGTAATTCTGTGACTTTTCTTTAAAATATTCATTGATTTTTAAGGAGCAATATTACACACACATACACAGATATATATATATATATATATATATATATATATATATATATATATATATATATATATATAAGGAAAATTTTAGACTATAAAAACAAGGCTTACTTCATATCTAATAGAATTCCTTGAACAAATTAATAATTTCAAAATTGTAGTCGTTACTAATGGAGCTTGCCATGAAAAGCGCACTGGTGGTCTACATTAATTTTAAGCCGAGTGAGAGTCTTGTTTTTTGAAGCAGCACCAACTAAGTAAGAGTACGGCTTGGTTACACAGTCATCAACTTCGCTTGAACGCATCCTTTTTAAAGTGGGGGCAGATCGTACAAGGAAGTAAAAACATGCTCTAATCGGGACTCGAACCCAGGGCGCCCACATCACGAGGAAGTTGCACTAACTCTGTGATAGGACGCCGGAAATCTCATGTTTAAATATATAATCATAAAATGTTGATGGATTACAAAATTTTGCGTATGATATAATTATTTTGGCAATTTTAAAATGCAACAACTAATTAAAGGATAATAGGAAATAGAAAAAAATAAACAACTTGCTCAATCTTATAAACTACAGATAATATAAAATAAAACATCTGCTCAGGAAATATACTTAAAGAAAATATTTAATTTTCTACGATATGTTGTAAGTAAAATCCATTAAACCTTTGGTTAAGCAATTTATTTGGAATAGATATTTCATGTTTCACGCATTCTATAAGAAATGTTGTATTTCTTTGTAAAGAACAATGAAGAATACTTGAAATGGGTGAAGATAGGATAGACGTACTGCATATTATTCCGATGATTTTGATGTGTTAACATTTACTTACTACTATTTTGGGTTCGTATTTCATTACTTTTTAATCTTTTTCTATATAGTTTAAATTTATCTATTACAAACGAAGATATGAGAAACTTTTAACTTCTTTTCAGTAGAAAAATTCTCAATTATATTAATGAAAGTATAAAACAAACATCAAAAAATGAAGAGGTTTTTTTAGAATAATCGTGGTAGTTTACTTTTCAAAAGTATTCAAAATTGCTAATTACAAAAATGAGAACATCATTTGTTAATTTTAAGCATGACAACGCTTTTTTGAATAAACAAAACCTTTTTTTGATTTTAGAAATAAAATAATTTTTCCCATTTACTTTAAAACAAAGACACATTTCTTGCGAAACTTCAGCGAACATTCAGCCTTGATTCTAAATGAAAGCAGCGCTTCTGTTTCAAATCATTTTTTAGCGTGAAGCACTGGCATTAATAAATTAAAATTTTGTAACAGCCTTGATATACTGCTACAGAGAAATAATTTGTTAAAAAAATTTAAGAATATTCAACCTGAAACAATAAATGAGTTTACTTTCTTGATTCGAAACAACATTAATTTTTTCTAAATATATTTTTTCACAATATATTTCTTTGTATAAACTAATTAAGTTACATATTTTGAAAGAAATATAATATAGTGTGATAATACGTTATATAAAAATATGCTTTAATTTTTTCTTTTGTTTAGAATTAATCAAATTGAAGAGAGACTCGTGATCAGATTTATGATATTTATATATTTTAAAGTTATCTATGATTATTTTTAATGTTATGTCTGTTAAGCATTTAAACTATAGATAATTAATACAGTTCTTTTGAAGAAAACTGTTTTAAATTCTTGTAGAATTCAGTTGAAATATTTAAACGAATTTATCATCTATAATAGTCCTATTAAAAAAAACTATAAATAATACTAAGCGAATAAAACATTACAGATAATTTTATAATTAAATAAAACAAAACAACATATTTAAGTTAAAAAAATTTCTTCTTTTTTTTTTGAAGAAACTAATTAAACATCTATCATAAATCATGTTATTTTTATTCTTTTCAATTTCAAAAGAAATAACATGTCAGATAAAAACATTAATTTACAATAATTATTGTTATATTAGAATTTCTATTTAATGATTTTTGAATTATAGTTAAGATGTTGACTTTTGCTACGAATTTTAAAATAATTTTTAAAACTTATATGGATTAAATAAGTAATAATTTTGAAAAAAAAATATATTTATAGATAAAAAGAAATAACTTACCTTCGAAACCCAAAAGCAGAATCACAAAAAATCTTTTGAAGTTTATCATGATTTCTTATCAAATAAAGAAAATTTCACCACTTAATTATCTTCACTTCTATAAACAGAAATGTGTTTCATAAATGTTGTTAAACAACAGTTTTTTGACGGTTAGAAATAAATAAACATTTGTAGATTGTTTATAGCCTTGGTTTTAAATGATACTTAAGTTTGCAATCCCGGGTACATTTCAGAATATGAACTTGTTAGTCTGTCAAAAACTTTTCTGTTTTTAAAATGACAGTCAAGACTATAACAAAAAAATCCAAAGACTATAAAAGTAAGATAACTTCCGAGTCATAAATAAAATTTTCTCCACAAACAGAAATCACCGAACAACGAGTCTGTTGAGCGAAAAGAGCGCGAAATTCCAAATCGGTATTCCACTGCTTCTCTCTGATTTGTCCCAAAGCAACTATCTCCACGAGTGCTGAAGGAAACTAAACCTCACTTCGAATTTTCGCTCTTGTATTCTTCGCTTCACAGCCGAGCTTGTGACGTCACCCTGTTTCGCGCAAGCGCATCTCGGTCACTGATGATGAGTGAATATCACTCGCTGGAAGTGAGTGTCTGAAAGTAAGGCTCTTTGAAGTAACTTTCTATCCATCGCCTTCTGAAATGAAGTACTTAGGATTCATAATTTATAAGAGATTGGAACTTTCTTTTTACTGACAGCAGTAAAGTTGAGAGTCAAAATCGTTTTCGAGGTTTATATTTTAGGCAAATGGAAGAAAATAAAATGGCATAAATAAATTATACGTCCCAAAATTTTACTTATTTTTAAATGGTCTTATTTTTTAAATGGGCTTTAAATGTTAACTTTCTATGATATTTCATTGATATTTCAACATGAAAAAATCAAAATTAAGTACTGGTTTTTATAAAGAATTTAAAAAAATAGAAAAAAAATATGTATATATTTTTTTAATTTAGTGCATTAACACCAGGTTTTATCTAAGTTAATAGATCGTATTAGTTTCTATATGTGTGAAAGTGATATTCCATAGATATATATACGTCAATTAACTTTGATATATAAAGCCATTAATTTGATATTTATACAATGCTAGCAGAGCATAACGATGATGTTTCAAAAAAGACATTTAACTTAATTTTCCTTAAGGCATTTGACAAAAATTAATACGTCAATGCAACATATTTCATATAAAGTGGAATTTGTTTTTTTTAAAAAAAAACTTCATAATTTCCCTCTACAGAAACAAAAAGATACAACCTTACAAGGATATAAAAGTCCATATTAAAAACTTAAAATAAGATGACTAGGATAAAAATTCCTTATATACATTATTTATTTTAATATTTAGAAAAAAATGGGATATTTAGTTAGTCAACAATATCTGGGGATTTTTTTTAATATCTTTATTGAGATAAATATCTGTAATTTATTGCTTATCGCTTTTATAAAATAGCTGAATTGTGGTATTGGTAAGTGTTTCAAAACTGCAAAGAATAAATCTGTGAAAATTTTGTTCATTGCTTAGATCATTCCTCATTCTAAAGTATACCTCTCTGTATTATGACTTGATTTATTGACAAAATGAGAAGATCGGAATAGTATCCTAACGGTTGGTCAAAGGAAGTCTAGGATGTTACCTAACAATATCTCAAAAATTGAATAAAAGTAGTTTTTTTTTTGTTAAAAATTTAATTTTTCAAAAAAAGTAGCAATATGTATTTTTTTATGTTTGGTACACTAACACCAGATCTTATAAACATAAATACATCGCATTAGTTACAATGAAAAGGATATGAAATATTTATAAACATTTTCCTCCGTTTTATTAAGGAATAGAGGACTTTTAGGATTGATGAATAGTTTAATCCCTACAAAAAAAATCTGCGATCATTCGATAGATCATTCCTCATTCTAAAGTATAACTTTTTGTAGGATTGCCTATTTCATTGACTAAATGAGTAAATAGGAATAGTATCTCAAAAACAGGTCAAAAGATGGCTCAGATATTAACTTACGATATCTCAAGAATTGACTAAAAGTTTTTTATTGTTGTTAAAAGCTTAATTTTTGGAAATAGATAACAAAATGTGCTTATTTTTTTGTTTTTTATTTGATAAAGTTAAACTAAACTTTATCAACATTAATAAATTGATATAGGTTGAATGAAAAATGGTGCACATAGTTTGTAAGTTTCTTTCTAAGTTTTGTGATATAATCGATACCTTGAATTGATCAAGAGTTTATATCCAGCAAAAGAATTAATTTGTAAAAAGTTTTGTTCATTCTTTAGATCATTCTTCATCCTAAAGTATCCCTCTCTGCATGATGGCCTGATTTATTGATAAAAGGGAGAGATAAGAATGATACCTCAACGACTGGCCGAAAGAGTTTCTCGGATATTACCTTACAATAACTCAAGAACTGAATAAAATACTTCCCTTTTATCTTTAGGATTCTTTTATTGAAAGAATTTTTGATATTTCATATGCCTGTGTCTATATCTACCTTCCCGTATTTAGAAAAAAAATCTTCAAAATTTCAAAAATATTAAATATTTAAAATAATGATCATTATAAAATCCATAAATGTTTAAAATACTAATATAATTATTAAATATTTAAAAATAATATTTTATATAACATTTCTTGAAGACGTGAAGAATTAATCATTTGTCATAAATTTTAGTGATTTAGAAAAGAATCAGATTGCAGTAAACGTAAATCGAGAATCCATATGTTCCAAATTCTGCTCTATACAAAAAGAATGTCTTTAAGGGGCACCTCTTGTGACTAATTGTATTCCCGCTGATGGAAGGGTGGGCTCACCATCTGAACCATCCCATAATGAGGACCATTTGCCAGTAAGTATCAGGGTGATTGTTGGTGGTGGTCAGTCCTCATACTTTTCCCGAATGATCTTGGCACCTTCAGAAGTTTTGTTTTGTTATAGCTAACAGTAGTCGATAATAGGCCATAAAGTGTCAGTTTTTCTAGTACGATAGATAACAATAAATGTGTATTGGATCCCAAGATTTCTGAGTCGTGTAACTCCCCTATTGAAATATATCGATCTGTAACTATTTTGATTGATTGTTTGAAAAATATTTTTGAAACATTTATCGAATTTTATATGTCATCTTAAAGCCCTGTAAATTAATAGAATAGGTTATTCCGCAATGCTGAGAAATAATATTTAGAAACTTAGTGATAATTTAAATTAACTGATGTCCGAAATTAAAAGTGTAAATACATAAACTTGATATTAACGAGATAAACGATGTTTTTAATTATGATAGCCATTTAATTATAATTATTTTATTATGTCAATCCAAAAGTTCAAAAAATTATCAATCCCGTTTGAACTGCTTTGCTTCATTAAAAATGACTGTTAAATAAGTAATGATAAATTTATGTAAATTGATGCTAGAATAATTTTTTTACATCAATACAAAACTTCAGAAAGTTATCATTAGTATTATTTAATAGTCAATATTTAATAAAGCAAAACATTTTGGCATATTTAACGTAAATCAAACCTAATAAAGTATATTTAGAGCAAATAATTTAATACACTAATTTGTGCGCCAAAAGAGCACTAGCGATATATATTATTTATATTTTTGTAGCATTTACTGGATTTTTTATACCATTTCTAAAATTTCATTTTTTTTGTATCAGACTCATATTATTTACATATTTTTTTGCTATCGAATACAGAAACTAGCAAACTAATCAGTAAATACTGTTATAACTATCAAAGTTTCAGTACTACTTATCTCAAATAGATTGTAATAACTTATGTACAATGTAAATGCCAATTTAAGAAACAGCAAAAATAAATAATACATTGACAGTAAGAAATATATATAAAATTTAGACAATTTAAATGAATGAATTTAAGAAAACGCTTATATAATCTGTTTATCTTAAGAAGATAAAAAGATATCAACTTAATTATACTTTATTTTTCAAAGATATAACTTTAATTATGCGCTTGCATATATTTCTAAATGTGTAAGCACTAAATATATAAATTAACGTTTATATTAATAACGTTAAATGCATAATCAACGTAACTATTTTCAACAATTCGATATTTAAATCAGAGCTTAGTTCAATAAAATATATTTCTTTAATCCATAGTTAATAGGGGGTTGTACGTTAAATAGTCATTAGGATTTCGGAATTTTAAGTTTCGTCAGAAATTCAAACACATATGAGATAAATATCTTATATAAACATGATGTTTATATAAATATCTTATATAAACATGGTATCAATGATCAATAACCAGATTTCTAAATAGTATGATAAATGTATGTACATCAAAACTAAAATTAATTTAAATGAAGTAAAATAAAAACTTTTAGTGATTAAATAGATTTATATATGTTCGAAAAACTACCAAATCAAAATTATCCACAGTTTCAAGCCATTATTAGTCATTATTATTAATAAAATAAGCATTGAAAATTAACATTTTTAATGTAAATTAACATTCAACATATTTGCAACGAAAATTAACTGAATTACGATTGTTTCAATTCCATCGATTTGTCTTCATTTATAGATAATGTAAATGGTCCAATCGAGATAAAATACTGTTTTTTGCTGTTTTTGTTTCAATATTCTTTGTTTTGCTCTGTAAGAGGAGTATTTTTATTTAAAATTTTAGTAGATCATTAAAATTCCATTAAACTGTCTAACAAGACACAATTTATAAGTTATTATTGTTTGTTGTTACTAATGGAACTTGCCTATGAACAATCCCCCTGCTGATATAGCAGCAGATTTAAGCCGAAAAAAGTGTCTCTTGTTTTTGAAGTAGAGCCAACTAGGGCAAGAGTACGACTTAGCTACACACTCACCACAAGCTTGCAAGACCCTTTTTTCAGGGGGGGGGGGGGCACAGTAACACATCTCCCAGATAGCACTCGGAAGAACAACCATGTCCGAACCAGGACTCAAACTCAGGACTCCCAGAACACGAGGAAGATGCGCTACCTCTGAGCCAGAGAGCCGGCAATGTGTAAGTTGTTCTGAATATAATGTTCAGATTCCATAATTCAAGTTAAAAAAAGAAATATCAAAAACAAACATGTCAAGTATAAGACCCGTGCATGTGTGTGTTTGTATGCATTTGTGTGCTTGCTTGCACACGTATGCGTGTTTGTGTGTAAAAGGAAAGAATACTTATGTAAATTAAAAAATTTTAGATTAAGAAAAGTTTTAAAAATGCATTTTGCTTTGAAAACGAAGTATATAACTATTAACAGTTTTATAATTAATGCTTGCACTTTGATTGAAATGTTCAAATTACAGATAAAGCTTATCGTTTAAAAAGAATATGTGGATTAGAATTACAATTTACTATTTATTATCAGTTTAATTGAAGTAACTTCTAAATTGGCAATAATACAAGAACACATAGTTTGGATTTAGTTTAGAATACGTAATTTCCAATTGCTGCATCAAAGATATAAACATGATAGCCATTAGTAAATGAAAGTCTTATTGAAGGATTCATAAAAAGATTCAAATAAATTTAAAACTGAAAGTCAAATATTAAAACTTTTATTGTTAAGTCTTTATTTTTATTAAAATATTTTGAAAAACTAACTGTAGTGACCCCGAAACAAACTCGTATACTGTGCAATAAATGCACTTGTATATCCTTAACAATATATATATTTGGAGAATAAAACAACAAAAAAAAGTATTTTAGTACGACGATCGTTTATTAATAGCTGGGATTAGTTTCATATAAAAATACAAGAAAATGACTAATTTGGGAACTTTACAGGAAGATTAAAACAATTTTTTTTTCTGAAGTACTTGAAAAATATGAACTTTAGCCTATTAACGAGTGAATTAAATACAAAATTATTTTCGCAACTGAATTGTGATTACAAAAACACATAAATTTTTATATATTATGCTATTTTTATACTAAGCATTTTTAAGTAAACGATTATACCCATTTTTGAAAATAAAACTTAACAAATGGTCAATTCTTTGACTGATTAGATTCTGAGCTCGATACATATTGGCAAATTAGGTGCTAATTCTGTGTACAGAGTTTTATTCATTTAGCGCTATTCATATTGCATTTACAGGGTTAATTTTCATTCGGACAGCTGAATATTAAATATACTTCATTCAAAATTTGATAGATATTCTTAAACCATATGGAAAGACTAGATATTAAATTTCATCCACCTAGTTCAAAAATATTTTGAGTTATCAAGTTTATAGACAGACATATTACAAAAATTTGGTTTTGAACTCAGGAGACTTTGTAAATTCAAAGTAATCAAAATCTTGTGGTTGAATTTTTTCGACAATGTTTTCTATTTTTTCCTTTCATAAGAGAAAAAAGTAAAGCAAACATGTAGAACTAACGGGAAATTCAGAATAAATATATTCAGCCGAGACGTATAACTCGCTTTTTATTATTCTCAAACGCACGGCAAGATTATATTATTTAAAAATTATGATTCGAAAAAGCACTTTGTCTAGACGTTATGAAAGCAGGGAGTGCAATGAAATCTTGATTTTTATACAGAATTCTTTGTCTCAATGTCAAACAGTTTAATAAAAGAGAAATTTATTTATTTTTCATAAAGGATTTTTTTATTACTTTAATTTTTCCTCGATACTTATATCCGAACACTAAAAAATTAAAATGTGGGATGGAAAGAAAATGCCTCGAGTGTGGACATGTAACTTATGGCTATATACAAGAACGCTGGCAGTTAATTACCTGTTGGTAATTTAAACCGAGTGAGAGTCTCTTGTTTTTCAATAGTGCCAAATAGGGCTAAGAGATGATTTAGCAACTTTATTTTTCACATTCGCCGGCACAACCCCTTTTTTCAGAGGGTTACATGCACACACCTCAAGAAGAACAACTATGCCCCAAACTGAACTCGGACTCAGAACTGACAGACCATGTAGAAGACCCACTACCCCTAAGCGAGGATTCTGGCAGGATCACTTTTACTTCATTTACACGAACTAGAATAATGTTCATCCCACCCAAAAACTATTTTAAATTTAATTTTCTATCATCGCTTTTGTAACTTATAGTTGTTCAGAGAAAAGTAATCAAATTAATGCAATTTTTTTTTTTTAGAATTCATTTTTACATTTTTAATTTTAAACGATCTATACCTCAATAATTATTTTAAATATTCTATTGAAAAAATGAAATACATTTTTATTCATCTATGATTTTTTATAATAAAAATTTTAATTAACGTTAGATATAAAAAGTTATTACTTCTAACAACATTTTATAAACAAGCATAAACAAACAAATATTTATGAAACAGCATTTTATATCTTAGTTTTTGATAGTCCTAAGATTTTTTTTTTACCAAAGACTTTTAAAAGTGAAAACTGTTCAACCACATTAGTAATAGATGTTTCAAATCATTGAGAGATAAATAAAAATTGGATTTATTTCAAACGCCTCTAAAATTGAAATATTTTAGATATTTTGACAGTTTTATATTTAAGTATTTGATATTTTATATCTATAATAAATTTAAATCACAATATTTTTTATCATTTTTTAAAGTTTAATTACGGTTTCAGTAGATTGAAGATAACAAAATCGAAAAGGATTTTATTCTTTTAACAAAAAATTAATACATGATAGAAATGCCAAAACCAATAATACTAGGATAATGAAAGAAACATTTCCTTGAAAATTAGTTGTTAATGCCTTTGTATAGAATTCTATATTGCATTATTATTCTTGTGCCATGAATTTGGTGACCCAAAATTCATTTGCGATCAGAATTCAGCATTCTTGTCGACCTTCCATCTTATTAATTAAAACGTTTATCAATGAGAACCTCATGGAGCGACAGGCCTATTTTTCCACATCAACCCCCCGGGGGGGAGCACATCGAAATGAAGATGATATGCTTCCGGCATGGTGGTTGGATCAAGCCACCCTTGAAGGTTCCATAATATTAAGGGGACTCCTCCTAACCGGGACGTACCTCCTACGGAAAGGGTTGTACCGTGGCTAATGATGACCCTTGAAACTCAACCACAGTTCCCGCCAATTTTACTGTGGCTGCGGTCCGGTCATTCAGTATATGGTTTATTCAGTTTGCCAACGGATGGGTTGGAGAGTATAATATGTCTAACTTTTGTCACCTACAACTCTGAATATTCTTCAGGAATGGGAGTCTCAATTTCAGCACATCATTGAATCGCAAAGTGTATTTGATGTTTGTCTACTACCTCACTAGTTCCTTTTACAATAACCAAAATTTCTTAATGTGTAAGAAATTCCAATTATCTTCGCCAATCCCTTTATGAGTTTCAACTACAAGTAAAAAATGTGAACAAACAAATAACTTAACTATCAAGGTTTCACCCTTTCTTATTGATGAACTCGTATTTTATAAATAAGTCATTTGAAATCTAAAAATATGATCAAAATTTATACTTTGAAGTAGCAATCTAAAAGCTACATATTTGAAATAATGAAGAAAATCAATCACCACAAGTCCAACCCCAGTCTCTGATTAAATTACAATAATCCCGATTTCATATTCTTAAGGGTCGTATGCTCTCCGCATTTCTTCAGTTTGAAAAAATTTAAAATAAATAATGCATTCTCTGAAGAAAATAATTAAAAACTATTTGAAAGCCCAATTCAATAAATCTGTTTTGATAAATTTGCTTCATAAGAAAGTTCATGGCCCCTAAATACGCAAATTTGACTGAATTGATACTTAAAATATTTTTAGTCGGTGTGTAGACGATCCCTGTTAAGGTTTTTCTCCTAAGAAAAATAACTCTTGGGAATGGACTGTGTTTAGAGAAGAAAAGATCATTCGTCTATAAACATTAATTTGATATAATATTAACTTAATTTCCATGTGGTTCTTCATGATATTAAATTCATAAAAAATGGTGATAATTGGTAGTGATAGACTGGGATGGTTCTTTGTCTTTGTCATTTGATTTAGATGTGTAGATCACGGAGTAAAATCTGTTTCACGAAGGAGTAGTTACTCTTTATTTCTGAAAATTAGATAAAATTTTAACATTAAAAATTCAATATCCGCAAAAAAGTCAGCACAAAATACGACATTGGTATTTTTTATAAGTAAATTTATTCAAATTTAATTAATATTTTTTTTGTATTATTATTGGGAAGGTAATAAAATAAAAGGGGCATTAATATCATACTAAAAATGAAAATGAGAGTAATTAGTTTTTTACATATCGAATATTAGGGATCAAATAACTAATTAATATATATAATATTTAATCATGAAATTATGATGGAATATTAATTCTTTTTCTTTTCTTATATTATTGATCAAAGAACTAATTAATGTGTATTATTTTTTCATGATATAATTAGGAAATGGTTATATTTTTTTTTTACTTTGTATATAATTGATCGAACAACTAATTTATGTATTTTTTTAAAATTAAATTATATTATTTTAGAAGAATATTTTTTTACCCCACAGACATCATAAAGCTAAATAACTCTTCATTTTTAATAAAATATTCCGAGAATAATATATTCCATGTTATATTAAAACTAATTATATGTATTCAAAACTATTATTTTCCTAATCAAAAGTTTTAAATATAACATGAATTATTAAATATTTAATAATCTCTAGTTTAAAACAATATTTGATATCAAAAGCGGAAGTTAAGCTTCAAAAAAGAAACGAAATCTTTGGAAATGGAAATATTTTCAGAAGATTAACTTTGCTGATATGCAAATCAAAACACACGGAACAATTTCGAAATCTTTGATTATATACTAAAAATAGAATTGAAAATGTTAAAGAGCCGTTCTAAAATTGACTAATAATTGAAAACTTAAAACTGCTTCCTTCGGTCAGATATCCCTTTAAGTAAGTCGTTCTAAAAATCATTTATTTTGAGACAGGGTATTAATGGTGCATTTAATCTTCTTGCCTTAATCAAAATTTATAATTACTTTTCCAGGGACCCAAACATAGAAATTAACGAAAAGTTCTTCGGAAAAATATTTATTAATGATCTAGTTTCCTCTCTGATGAATTCCTCTTATACATTCCGATCATTCTTTAAATTCTTAGAACGGTAGGATATCATCCACTCGATACACTCTTATTTTATGTTATATTACTTACTCCAAACTCTCCCACCAACATAATGAGAATCGAAGGTTCAGTCAGTCCTTAGCAATTAAAATGCGAAAGAATATATTCTACCCAATTAGTGTCTGATGCGCTCATGCATTTATTTCTTTTTTCGTTTTGTGGTTTTGCCCTAATTAAGTCATGCAAGCAACTTATGGAGGTAAGGTATCCCTCGTAATACGCATTTTCAATTTAATTAAATTTCTCTTTCTCTTTGTTGCAGTATATAGCTCATTTAATAAAGCTTTAAAAATGATAGGAGATTTTAAGGAGTAAGATATTTTTATTCAGATTTCGAGCAAAATTATCTCAGCATCGTATATTTTTCTCTGCATTAAAAGGATACTTATAGGATTATCTTATAGATTCTTGTGCAGAGTGCATGTTTTGCATACTAAGTATAATAGTTACTCTTTCGTAACTGAATCCCTTTTGAAAATAATGAGTTCGGAAATACTTAAAGTAAAAATGTATATTTTAAAGTATAAAAGCGTTTAATAAGGTAATTATGCAAGTTATTATTACTAAAGACAAA
>JAOUZG010006535.1:2621024-2635833 GCA_026289955.1 Argiope argentata
AATAAAAAGTTAGTTTTACGGCGTTTATATTTCCTTGAGGTCACTAAACCAAAAATGACTTTAGTTTTATAATTAAATGAAAAAAATAATTAATTAAAATTATGGTTACTTTTGACGTTTTTCTACGATAACTAATAGAAATATTATTATCCAAAAATAAATTTTACATAATTTATCTTTGGATTCGGTTTCACTTCTACTTTATTAAAAATATTGCACTAAAAAGGTTTTTAATATATGATCCTACAAATATCTCATCTTTTAATTTGGCTTCACTCAGTTTCAGAAATTTTGTATATGTGTAATTTTACTTATAGATTTTTTTCCTCTTTGGGAAAACTTAACCATCGGTTTCATATGTAGTGATGTTAGTGTAACTTTTCTTTGCAAGATCACACTTTATTTTACGTAAATTTAGAGCATTACAATTGAAACTTTCTTATTCAATCGTTTTCAAGCAATAAAAATAAAGATATTTCTTGCTGATGTTTACTGGAAATGAAATTTGATTAAAATGTTAATTATCAAGTCAAAAAATAGCACTGATCATGTTTTAGTCTCAGCAGAGTAAGTTTTGTTTTTTCAGATATCCTTAAATTTTATTTTTTCAGAATTTTTTTAATCTTTTAGCAAGATGCTCAAAAATAGAAACTCTTGAGATGATACATATAATTTTAAAATATTAGTCTAAGAATCATCTATTAGTAGGATAGGAATTTTGAAATTTTGAAATTTTTCAATAGTTCAGAATTATTCCCTTTCAACTAAGATTTCTGAAAATGGGAATAAAATATTTATTTTCATTCGAATAAATAAATTATAAGATATCCCACTAAATAGAAAAAGGAAATCTTTTAAATAATTTCGATATTATCAATTTAACTATAAATTATGCCTGAAGATTAAATTAAAAAGACATGTAATGGAATTTTCAATGCTTAATTATTTAGAGAAAAAAATTAAGTAAACCATTGAAGACATTTCAGATTAAAATGAACTCAACAATAACAATTTTTTTAAACTATAGTACAAATAATATCTTTTGATTATCAAATTTATATAATTTAAAATTTAAGATTTGATTTTATTTAAATGAATCGTAATAATATCGAAATATATCTCATTATTTTTATAATTTTTCCCTAATACGATCTTTGGATATACAAATTAAATCCCGCGATTTAATTTTTTAGCAAACTTAAAAATTTGATAGCGGAAAATCAAGATAGAATACAATGAGAAGATAATTAACTAAACGCACTGAATAAAACATAAAATATACTCTTCCCATGTTGTGGTTCAAAAAAAATATTTTTTGAAATTTATTAAAAATTCTATTCATAGAATATTTAATAAATTTCAAATTCTGAAACAATTTAATTGTCTTTCAGACACATTCCGACAAAAACATTGTATACATTTTCCCAAATATACTTCTTACCGACTTAATGATCTGAAAGTATGACAACAAGATTTGAAAATAATTAAATTACTCTCGATTTTTATATGCAATATTCAGTAAAATAGTAAAGTTTTTATAATAAACATTTTTTTTGCTTAAAAATAATCCTCATTTGTTTCTTAGTGAAATATTTGTTTCACAGATGCATTTAATGTAGATCTAAAAAAATAATAAAATGTTAATTAAAAAAAATTAATACACACCATATTGTTAAATTGTGTCCTTTTATTCAATCCAAGCGTTACTCTTCTTATCTTTTAATATATTGTTACGTTTTTATTGTAACGGTTCGGATTGAATGGACTTTACTTGAGGACAGCACAAACAAATTTATTTACAGTTATTTACAGGTATTTACAGAATGACTTGATAAAGTAAAACTTCAGATAAACACAATCCAGCAGTCAGCAATCACTTACAGTGTAAATACAAGCCTTATGCACAATAAAAACAGATTGCAAAACAGATATCGTAAAGTACCGTAAACGTTAAATTACAGCGAGATCAATAATACAACGTTAACAGCAAACGTAAACACAGCTCACTAATAGAAAGCAAAGGAAGTAATCCGTTAGTCCAGCGAGACGATTCTCTTCCGAGAGGAAACTAACTGCCGAAACTAGAGCAAATTCATCCCTTATATAGCCGAGAGAGCGGGCGCGTGGAAATACGCGCAGCTTCATGAAAAATCCAGCTGCTACCAGACTATTATTTTCTAAAAACCAACTCGACTGGCTCCAAGCTTTTTCACAGCTGTCGCCAACGCCTTCTCCTTAGGCGCGTTTCTGTGTCGTTTGCCCGCTTGTAGCAGTATTGTTGTTAGTACAATAAATTTCGTATAAAATTTTTTACGCATCTGTAACAATTGTATTAAAGTTTTATTTGAATACAATTAAATATTATTTTAAATTGTATGTAAACATTCACTTAATAATAATCATAAGTGTCTTTCAAACGACAAAGTTTCGTATTTTACCAATTATTATTTTCGACAAGTCATTTTAGATAATTTACTATGGAAATGGAAAACCTTGCATCGATTTATATTTTCAAATTTAAGGTCAACAATTTAATAAATTTACTATAAAATTTTTCATTTCAAAAAATTCCCTTATAAAATATAAAACATTGAATATAAAGAATTCATAAATTCTGTCAGTTGTTCGAATGCATTTATTCCCAATGCCAATAACAATTTCATTTATTTCAAAGGACATTAGAAAATGTAGATTACCGAAATATTGTTTGAAATTTCAAATTAAATTACTACAACTAATTTAGAGCCACATAAGTGAAAGGTAATATGAATTATTTCCATCTGTATTGTGAAACAAGCTTCAATTTGTTACATATGGGAAGGATAATAATATTTCCAATTAAATTATTAGTAATTTCAACATTATAAACATCGTTTCAAGCCTTTAAGAATTAACTATTTTGAAGCTTGCCTTTGGAATTTAAAATTCACAATTTCCGATAAGCAGAGCCACATGAATTTATAATTAAGGGGCTTTATTTTATTGAAAACGAGCTTTAAAGCATAATTAATTTATACAATTTTAACTAAAAAAATATATGATTATAGAAAATAAAAGGAACTTTGTATTTTAATAAGACTTTTTTTCCACCAAACTATAAAGTTTTAAGTTAAATTATCTTTCAAACAACGAAAAAAGAGTTTTAACTTTTTTTATCACAAAATCTTCGTCTATCACATTCTGATTTTTGCATGAGTTATTTTCTTAAATTATTAACTGTTATTTTTAATTCTGCATTATGTTCCTTTAAATAAATTCTAAATTGTAACTGCATATGGATATTTTGTAGCATGATAACATTTAGTTACAATTAAAGAATAACGAGATCAGTTTTTATTTTAAAAAAAAACTATTAATCAAAATTTTATTGAAGAAAAGTCTTTTAATATACAGATAACCAATCTCTTCAGATTAAGAATATTTTTTTACATCAGGAAATCAAAAGTTTCAATATATAATTAAATGTTTTTGCTTAAATATTTAGTAGTCTTTAATTACAATTAGTGAAAAAAATTATTATTGTTTCCTTTTCAATTAATTTATTTTTGAAACTGCTTTCATCTTGTTTTAATTACTTTATAAATTCAGATATATCGAATGTATAAAGAAGTGAAACTTAATAATTTATGAAAGATTCAAAGCATTAAGCAGTATTTTATTATTTTAAATTAACTACTGATCTTTTCAAATTATAAATATTCTTTAAATGAAAATATTAAAAGTTTCTTATCTTATCAATGCTTACTTTTTTACGCATAAAATTTTCTCAAATTACTAAGTGCAATTAAAAATCATACATCTTTTTACCTTTACATTAACTTATTTTCCGTGCTACATTTCTAGCAATTAAGTTAGCTTTTCCCAAAGAATAATTTATCGCTTGCGATTGCTAAACTATTTATAATTTTTAAATAAAAGAAGTACGTAAAAACAAAAAATAAGAATTACCTTCTTACAATTTTAAGATCGCAACTTAATCAAGTATATATTTTTTTATTTAACTTCATCACATAATCGCATTAAGAACAAAAAAAAGTGGTAGAAAAAAATAATGGCATCATTTTATCAAAGAAAGGATGCCTTCTTTTCATTTCTGCTCGTAATTACAGAATGGAATAATACTTGTATCGTTCAAAGAAGAAGCCAGAAAAAAGAAAGGAAAAAAAAAGAAAAGGAAAAAGATTAAGAAATGCATACACAACCATCACAAGAGAAAATAGCGGAAACTTCAAAAGAAGATTTATCGCAAACCAGGTACCGCGGTAATTTGTTCTGCATATACAACAACGCAAGAGGAACTTTTCTGAAAAGAAGAGATGATGACTCTGTAGTGTTAACGCATTGCGTGTGAACCAGAAGAAGGGGAAATTCGACTGAGTCATTAATTACACTAAAGAAGAAGAAAAAAATTACTCCCTTCGTGCTGCAATCGTACGCTTCACGCCTCATTTTTCAAAGTGTTCCTATATTTATTAGAAAATTCTCTGGACATTTTGGCAGGTCTGCTGGGAATGGAGTGAGAGTAAGAGAGTAAGTAATCAAAAGTGTAAGACTTTGCACTATTTCATGTTTCATCCAAAAACAAATGCAAATGAAGCAAGGATGAAAAGTTAAGCAATTCTAATAATCCAGCAATTATCGCTAGCTTTTATTCACTCCTGTACACCTTTTTGAAATTTTCATTTGCGATGGGGGGAGCCGAGAGCGGTGAATATTTAGTTTTATTTTCGCAATTTTTGGAAAGTGTTTGGGTTGATTAGAATTTATTTCGCTTCAGTTAATAAGACAGGGGATCTGTCTTAGTTTTAAAAGAGATATTTAAACAAGATTTAAAGATAACAGCATTTTGTACTCAATATATGATCGATTAGGGCTTCATATAATATTAACTGCAATGATTAAGGTGATTAAAAGAGAATTACCTGAGTGGCTTATTACATTTATTTTTTATAGCGCTTCAGTTTTGATTTTCTTGAGTTCTTCACTCAATTTAAAATATTTTCCCTTTTATTTACATTGAAAAAAAAAGAAAATTTTTATATTTTCCTTCAAAAATAATATTTGAGAATTATTTTGCTATATCATATAAATTCATCATGAAATAAGTAATTAAAGATTCACATTGTTTCCTGGTATTTTTATCACTTGAAACAAATTTCACAACAGATTATAATTAAAACATTGAATAAATCCACAATAATAAAGATAAAATGTAAATAACCTTTTTATACATATTTTCCGTCTATTTAATTTATTTATTGTGATTATTATTTTGATTAGTTTTGGGAAAGTCCTTCGAAAGTGTGACCCACCAATAAATGAAAAGAGTTATATGTGTCATTTTTTTAGATTAGATCCAAAAATCTCATTATCACTAGTCACTTTATTAAAATGTCCCTAATTAATCTAATTTTAGATTCTAAACCATATATAAACAACAATTTATTACAATACTCAAATGAATTTCAAAGTTAATAAGTTTTAATATATATATATATATATATACATATATATATATATATATATATATATATATATATATATATATATATATTTTTTAATATTCCCTTATTGCTTGTGTTTTAAATAATCTACAATAAATTAAAATTAGGCATTAATTTCCTAATTGTCAATCATATACGTATCAAAACATAATAAGATTTATTTTTGAATATTTAAAACGAATGTGAAATGTTTTTTAAGGCAACAGATAACCAAATTTCTGATATGACGGTTAAAATGGTCATTTTTTTTAACTTCAACCAGTTTGGTTGTTATATGCTCTTTTTTGGAATTTGGAATTTTAGAGCATAGACTTAACGATTGGTTTAATTATTTTTGAATGATGCCAATTTGATTAAAAATGATTTTGCTTTGAAACCTAAATTTCATATTGTTTTAGAAGGAAATTATGAGAAAATGTTCAAAGATAAAGAATTAAAGGAATGCGTCTTCCACTAATACACCTTAAAATTATAAGCATATTAAATCATAAGATTTGTATGAATTCTAATAATTTTTTAATGTTATATTCTAATTTTTTTTTATTTTCTTTTTCATAGAAATTTATGTTTGAAGTATATTGCTAAAAACATTGGCGGCCGCTTCATTCTAAACAAAGCATGAAATTTTGTCACTTGAAGGAACAATAAGAAGAAAAATACGCATTCGAAACTGTTTAATATCTTAAACTAAAGTATTTTATAGTAAATATGTTAATTTTCATTCAATTAACACATTGAAATGGTAACCAAAATTTTGATTACCACTAAGTAATCAAAAAAAGTTTAAGAAGTTTAAAAAGAAAAGACAACCAAAGTTAATTGAGACAGTTATGTAAAAACAAAAAAAATACAGAATTTGATTTTACGCCCCTTTAACATGACCTTTAGTAAATGCAAAGGAATCAATTTATGCAGATGCATTATTATTTTCTTATTGAATTTCTGTAGATATCTCTCCATAAGATTTAAGACTTAAGATTAAGACTACCGTATTGTTCAGCGACATACAAAACCTTCTCCATTAGATGTTAGACAATCATGATGATACCAATGTCTGAAATGCGCATAGCTGGTCTGAATTTCTATTAGGTTTGGTTTTTTAATGCTTTTTTGAAGTGTGGGTATTCACATTGTATTTCAGCCAAATACGTTGATTTTTGTGAAGTTGGTATTGATATAGGAAGAGGTGCTTCATAAATTAGCAAGATAATTTAGATTACTATATTTGATTTTAACAACGTATATCACGAGACCTTTATCGTAAATCATTACACTGCCATCAATTGATACTTCAATCAATGTGGTGCGATAACACTATCACCTTCGCCTTATCATATTCGCCATAAGATTTGACGTTGTCCAGTTCATCGAGACGAATGCGTTTCTCATAAGTGAAAAAACTAGGACTTCTGTGAAGTTCATACATTTAAAAATGAGTTTAAACAAGATTATGAGTTGATTTTTATTATTAATGGTGGTTGTTTCCCGATTATTCCGTAGTCTTCTTCATCTATCGTTCATCAAGTAGTATGACGAAAGGCCGAGATACCGGTTTGTTTACTTATGATACGAGTGGTTATGAGTTCATCTTGCTTTATTCCCTGGTCTGTCTTACTTCTAATACTCTTTTTATCATAGATGGACTAAAGTCTGGTTTTCTTCTATGTTTTCTGGTTAATTTTCTTGAGCAACCTGATGATTCTACCCTAGGAAACACTTGCTTGTCACTTGTTTCTCTGCGACTTTTAAGCTCACCTTAACCTGGCTTATAACCTGGTGGTGTTTTTTTTTTAATTTGTTTTCTTCTTTGATCGCCTTTAAGGTTTTTAAGTTACCACAAGCTTATTTCACCATTTTTAAAATATACAGCAGGTAACAAAGAATAAATGTTTATAAATTAGAAATATTTCCAAACTGTTGAATTGTAACCAAAGTTTTAACTACCCATTTCCATGTGTTTTCTGTAAAATTTCTTAATTTTACAGATTTTTACTTTTTAAAGAAATTTCTGATACTAAGATTTGCTTCTTATATTTTCTTCAAATCCAGTTAGGGAGCACATAAGTACATTATTTCTATTATTTGATCATATGGTATAGAAGCGTAACTACTCGATTTCATATGTGCAATATACTTCTCCCCAAAATAAGATTTCAACTATTTTCAAAACCTGAAATGCATTTATAAAGGAAAACTTGAAATTATAGTAAAAGAAAAAAATGCATAAACTTATTCTCTATTACTTACAGAAAATGTTTGGCAATAAGCATTGATATGGGATTGTTACTTGTTATATTATTATTTCATAACGAATGTACAGCTATAAAAATCACAAGTAGATAGTAGGAATTCAAAAATATATCACATTACCAGTTATTTAAATTTAGTAATATATTTGGTCTATCCTTTTTTTGATTTAAATTTGCACCAAGAAAGAGAATAAGAAAAGAAAACTGTTCCGAAAATTTGGGATATTGACAAAAAGATGAATTCTTCTTAGGCACTTGGACCAAATAGCTGCAAAAAAATTCACAGACCGTGCCGTCTCAAATGCAGTCATTTACATATATTTAAATACTAACATGGAAGCTAGAGTTGTTCGAGACAGATTTTTTTAGTTATATTTTGATCAGAATTCTTTTTTCTATTCAGAATTCCAGACATTCTCAATATCGCCTTTCTAGAGCTTTTCAAAGATAATCAAAAAGTGATTAGTATAGCTCTAGAATACTTTTATAATTAATGTATTCTTTGAGTTATAACTTATTCTTTAATAAGCGAAAGCATTTAATAAGTAAAAATAAGTATTTTTCTGATGATTTCTAGTTGTTAATATTTCTTCTGCAAACAAACAAAAAAACATGACAGTTTTTAACAATAATTTTGGGATTCTTCCCTTAAGTCTCAAATATGCTTTAAAATATTTGAGAATGCTAGAAAGCTTTGATTTATTTCCATATTTATTACAAAGTTTTAATTTAATATATTTAAAAATTTAAGTTATTTAAAGTTTATTGATTTTTTTTCTTTTCATTCAGAGATTTATATTAATTGTGAGTCAATGAAAGAATTATAAATGATGTTAGAGGTGCATAAGCTTCTAAATTTAAAAAAGATAAGAAGGATACAATCGATTATATTTTATGTTTTTTAAATTTATTCATGTCTAGATAAAAGCATTTTGAGGTCTAAATGGTATTATTTCACATTATTTCCATTAGTTTTTTTTTCGAACTGTCTACAATTTTAACAATAAATTGTCATTTTATGATGAAAATAAAGCTGAGTTTTTTCATCTATAAAATGTTTTATAGATATTATTAGATTGTCTTAGTAGATTGTATATAAGTTTAGATATATAGTATGTGTTAAAAGTCATCAAATGTATTGCTTGCGATTCATCCAACATCTCCCTCTAGGAAATAATCTATACTCTGATGTGAATGGATATTATATATGTGTCATGTCTACGGCAATTTATAAAAGACAGCATTCTAAAGAGTACCTAGGAATTTTGAATAATGCAAAAATAAAAAAAAAACAATGTAAGAAATAATTAAACCATGTCCTAGTCACTGTATAAAACGTTGAAAATCAAGTCGACTTTAATGAGAAATGCATGTAAAATGCAAAGAAAAGAATCTTCCCTCCCTATTTTTTAGGATTATATTATGGTAAACAACTATGATGATGATATGTCTGCTAAATAAGATCTCGTTTCTGGAGCTTGTTGCTGGTTTAAAAGAAATCAGTCATAGGTAGGTTTGTACACTTATAAAACAAAAACAAACAGCTAATATTAACTAGAATAATCTCAAACGTTCAAAAGTACCTCAAAACGATATGACATAAACTCAACAAATGTCAGAAATTATACTGGAAAAAAACACATTATGAATTAGATTAATCATGCCACAGATCTTTAAGAGTGCGATGTTATTAGATCTATATATTACAGCACAAAGGCATCATAGATACGATAAATCTAAGGATTTAGGTTATCATTAGAGATATTTAAATTCAAAAGAGTTTCCATGGAGTCGGATGTTTGTCTTTAATAAAAATTCTCATCGGCAATAAATAGCAATCAATCAAAGGGTTTCTCCAGATTGAACAATTTCCAGTAGACTTGCAAATTGTAAAGATTAATGAGGTTGTCTACAAATTTATAAACGTCTGTACATCCATTGAAACTAGAAACGAAGTTCATTGAACAAGGCAGCGTTTTTCGATTCATAAACAATCCATACTCAGAGGTGGGACTCATTTGTGAAATGGAGTCAAAATTATACACCAATAAGCGTTCGACTCCAAAAGCTCATATCAATGTTAGACAACTGAATAGTTCACACGTTGGCTCTTTTTTATGTCTTCCATTGAGATAAGTGCTATTTTTATTATGTAATGCAAATATATTCCGTTTAAGTATTATACTCTGTCAGCGATAGTCCCATTCTTTCAAAAAAAAAATTTTGATAGCAATGATCACAAATATTTGATGTTTCACTGGATATTCAACATTTACTGTCATCCTCGCAAATTCTGATTTGCTCACTTCCTTGAAGATTCTTTATTATATATCTGCTAAAATGATTCTAAAGCCTTATACAGGTTCTCTCAAGTTTTGATATAATCTTGCTGCATTATAGCAACAAGAACTTATCTAATAGCTTTAAAAAGCCCCTATTTTCTTACACAGCCACTGTAAACCATATATTGATTGGTTGTATAGACGTTTTTTTTTTCTATTTTGCACATGTGTGTTTGTATTTTTTCATATACTTAAGAAATGATATTCCGTTCATATATTGTTATTAACCAATAAATTGCTTAAAGAATGGAGATATCATGGAAATTGCATATTTTCCAAAAAAAAGTATTTTCCATTTTATTGAATACCTGAACATTATGTATAGATATGTTATGTAAAAGATCTATTTTATGTAAAAATATGTATAGTATTTTAAATAAACATACTTAGCTAAAAATGTCAATTTTCTACAAAGTACTGAGGTATTTCTATATAAATCTCGACATTTCATATATCATCGCTAATATAATATGATTCTTTCAGCACATACTTAAATATAAGCAGTAGGAGAAATAATTTTATTTTATATAAATACATCCACCATTTTTATAAGTGACAAAAAATATTTTATTATTCTAGTTTTCGTAAAATCCAATATCATTTTAATTGTTTTATTATACACATCGATGAAACTCAGCCACCAGAATTACACCTGGAGTTTAGGAAAACAAAATTGTTACAAAGGATTTTATTTTGAATTATAGCCTGGATATCATAAAGGAGATTAGAAATTTTTTCTGTAATTAATATTGAAAAAAAAATGTTGAAGCATGTGTGAGAATCCAAAACAATCAACTTCGACACTTGATCAAGAAAAAAAAATGCTGTTTTTGTCTTAAAATGAGTGAAATTATCTTCCGGCAAGGCAACAAATAAAAATATGCAAACTATTACTTCTTAAAACCCAGATATTTGTTTTTACATATTAATTCTGTTCTGGAAGACAATCATTTGCTTTTTAGAAGTTTTATTTTAACATATGGGATAATTAGAATACAAAATATGCCAACCCATTATAAACTATATAAGCTATATATAAACTTATAATTATATAAACTATCAGACGTTTTTGAGAACTTAATGTTTAAAATATAAGGGCTACATAATTTATAAATATTATGACGATTTATAGATAGATAGATAGAGAGAGAGAGAGAGAGAGAGAGAGAGAGAACATTTTATGTATTGTAGAGAACTAACTACATTAAGAAGTATTCGTATAATAAAGAAATCTGTATATGAAACGAAGTATGCGTATTACAGTATACCTAGTATAGAGAAAGTATGGTAATCAAAAATTTGAACTCGAAATTTTGAAGGAATCACCTTATTTTAGACCCGCTCCCTCTAAGTTTAAAAAAATAATCCTTGGAAAATATCTGTTTGTCTGTCTGTAACAAAGACAACAGAAAAAAGGCTTTATGCTTGACAATTGAAATTTAGTATATGATCTTTATACTAAATGTTTAGGTTTCTGTAAAATTTTGAGTAAAATCGTGTTCAGAGTTCAAATTTTAGAATATAAGCTAACTCAAAAACTAAGAAAGAGATAAATAGATAAGATTCGTTACATAAATTTAATATCAATAGTATAGACAACTGTCGAATTTTAAGCCAATCCCACCACGATAGATTATCTGCTGATCTGTATTTTCAGAAACATTTAAATGTGATAATTCACTAACAAAGATTTAAATAAATCAATTTTGGTACTAGATTTTATGATTATGGGTTTAGTTTTATGTCAAATAATTGCTATAATCGGTTGCGAAAAACATTTATAAAGTATCAATTCAATTTTCGTTTACTACTAATCGATTATTAATGATTAATCTCTAAATGCGATATAATAGATTTATTAAAAATGATTAACTTACGTCAAAGGATATTTTTTAAAAAAATATAATTCGCCAATACCATTCAAGACGTTCTCTGGTGGGATAAATTTATTACAAATTAAACTATAAAGTTTTGAGGAGACAACTTCAGCTGGTTTAATTATAGTTTCGATTCATGGATAAGTTTTGTTGTAGAATATTTGAAAAAAATAAAATGTTTAAATTAGTTAAAATAAAAATTTATTTAATATATATTTTTTAAGTTGATATCTCCTGCTTACTGTTGAATCCCCATTCTTCGTATTCCCTTTGACTAAATGAAGAAGAAATATTCATGTTAGGAACGCATAAGTATGTATTACTTTTCTAAATTATTTCGGCTTTAATAGACTAATTATTATACATATTCGATCTATAAAATAAAATGATAAAACAGCTTATCCTGATACATTGTCCGTTCTGATACTAAATTCACGATTAAGATTTACTGGCATTGAGAAAACATGTGACAAATGAATTTTTAAAAAAAGCTATGCGTATCTTTATCTTGCTTTTATCTCTCAAACTTGATTACTTAAATAATACTTAATCAATATATGTAATATGAAGTTTTTTCTTTGGTGTAAAATAACATTGTTTTTCATTGTACCTAAAATTTTATGATTATGTTTATACTGTCTAATGGGAGGGCTTCTAATAAATACTTTAAAAACTCATAAGTCACATATTCTTTATCCAGTAATCAATAAAAATTGATTAATTTCGCATCAAAATAAAGCAAGAAAACTTTAATATTAATTATTTAAAAAAATAAATATTCTGCTATAAAAGTATCGAACTTATATCTTTTAATACAATCGTTTAAGTAATATGACGATCCAATCATTCATTCAGAAAAAATTTATCTTAGAAGAGTGAATAGATAAATAATTAATTTTGATATACAAACTCTAACATATCATTATTGAGATAGTGTTTTTTACTTGTAAATTTTTTTCTCAATATTTTTGTCAAAGCACACTTACGATATTCTAAAGGTAAGCATAGGTTGAACTGAAAAACTAATCATGAATTAAATTATACAGTCATCCAATTACTTCATCTTATATGCCATCATATCATTGAAGATAGACACATGATGAGGATGTCGTGTCTGCTTTTTACCACGGAAATAGGGGTGCAGTGGCTTCTGAGGGTATGGACCCCTGAGCACCCGAAGGCAGAAGTCTGACTTCTGGCTCATATGAGGAAGAATCACGCACACGTTTACACAGACCCTTTTTACGAGAGAGGCACATTCAGATATATAACAATCATACCCGAATCGAGACTCGAACCCGGGACTCACAGAAGACAAGGAAGACACTCTACCTCTGTGCCAGAAAGCTGGCTAGCTAGGTACATATCTACTATTTATTTTATATATCGCTTATGATTTAATTAAATATAATAATTGCATCTTTCTTAATGCTTATTTACTTGAATATATTTTCAATATTATGAAAAAATTATTCTTAAAATCTCCTACTAAAAAATGAGTAAGAGTTATGTTGAAAAAAAATGTTTGCTTTCTTATAATGCTTATAAAAACAATATCTTTATTTATATTATAAAAGTATAACAGGGCTCTGGGTACTACAGATTTTTTATAAGTTTTGAAACTTCATTTTATAATTTATCAAAATTTAATAAATATTTCTTTTCTTAATTAATAAAAAATATACAACATATATTTTCTAATTATATTTAAAACATTAATTATAGAAATGTTCATTTCGTTAACATGAAATATATAATAATTTTAAAAAGTAATTTCCATTAGTAAAACATTAAAATAGACTTTTGAATCTTTTATTATCTATCTTTAAGTGCGTTTTTTATTTACTTAAAATAATTTGACTAGAAGTGTCATAAACGTCCAAACAAATCAAGAAGATAACATTTATTCTTAAAAATATATTTCTCGATTTTTTCCACTAGGGCAACTACCTCGACATCAACACAGTAGTTCGATAGTTATTGGGAACGACAAAAGTATAAAACAATCACAGCACATAAAGTAAAATATCTTTTATGAAACAACTTTCACAAAAGAAAAGCTTTTATCATTATTTTAAATCATTTATGTTTTCTCATTTTTATAAAAGAGTTATGTAAAATGCAAAATATTCTGAAAGGCAGTAAAAGAGATCATTCAATTGGTTCTCGGGAGATTTTCGATTTTCCTTTCCAGTTTTATCTGGACATTTTATTCACCTGATCTCCATTTAGCATTTGAAGTTTTTTCTAGATTTCAGTTTATGACAGAACTTTATGTGCCACTATACCAATGCTAACTTTTTTATAGCAGTTCATTCGAAACAGAATTTATTTTTGTAGCCTTTTTTATTATTTACCATTTGTATACATTTATTCTGGTTTTATAGCTAAAAGTATAAAACTCTTTAGTGTAACGTAAAACTGTTGTAAGATACTTCCAAGTAGTAATTGAATTATGACTCAGAGTGTAGGGTTATATGAGGAACGGGACCGTTCCACTTCCTCAGATGCTTATAAAAATCACTTTTGGCATTGCCTTTGCATCAACATATTGCACTTTGCCAGCCTAGGAATATTATGATCGATTTTATATTTGCCAATTTCTCTAAGTGCTTTCGTTTCATCTAAGAAAAAAAGCTAAAGCATCAATTTTCACTGAACCATGATTACAACATTAATTTTTAAAATGTTATATTGATACAAAGATATCAATTTTAAACAACAGTAATATAAAAACAGTAATAGCATAAGTAATATAAAAACCAGTAATAACATAAGTAATATAAAAACCAGTTATAGCATCAGTAATGTAAAATCAGTAATAACATAAGTAATAT
>JAOUZG010006535.1:2635843-2677249 GCA_026289955.1 Argiope argentata
CAGTTATAGCATCAGTAATGTAAAATCAGTAATAACATAAGTAATATAAAAAACAGTTATAGCATCAGTAATGTAAAATCAGTAATAACATAAGTAATATAAAAAACAGTTATAGCATCAGTAATGTAAAATCAGTAATTACATAATATAAAAAAGGAAATAACATTAGCAGTAATATAAAATATGTTTACTTTATTTATGTTGTGAATTCATACGAATCAGTGTGTAAGGTTATATGAGAAATGAGACTGTTCCACTTCCTTGGAGGCTTATAAAATTCATTTTTGACTTTGACTTTGCATCAACATATTGAGCTTTGCTAACCTAAGAATAACAAGATCAATTTTATACTTGCAAATTTCTATAAGTGTATTTGTTTCATGTAAATAAAACTAAAACATCAATCTTCAATTTTTACTTAACCATGATTACAATATCAATGTTTGAAAATATTACATTGCTATAAATTACAGTTAAGTTTTAGATACAACATGAATGAAAAATAATTTAAAAAAAAATTTCCTTTAATTCAATTGAGAAATTAAATGCTCTTTTGAATTTATTTTAAAATCTGAAAATAAATTAATGTATGAACATTTGATTAATATGTAACGGAATGTAAAATATTGTATCAACATTTGACTAATGTGTAACAGATTGTAAACTATTGTGTAACTGAATGTAAAATAAATTTTAGACATTTGACTTAAGTGTAACTGAATGTAAAATAATGTATGAACATTTGACTAAAATGTAACTGAATGTAAAATAATGTATAAATATTTACTTTATGTGTAACTGAATGTAAAATATGATGTGAACATTTGACCCGTTTCTCATATAACCTTACTCAGTGTATAACGTTATATGAGAAATAAGGACTGTTCCACTTCCTCAGATGCTTATAAAAATTACTTTTATTATTCACCTTTGCTTCAACTTATTGCACTTCGCCAACATAAGAATATTGTGTTTGATTTTATATTTGCCAATTTTTTTAAGTGCTTTCGTTTCATCTAAGAAAAAACTAAAACATCAATTTTCAGTTTTTATTTAATCATATTTACAACAATAATTTTTGAAAATATTACATTGATATCCGTAACAGCTAAGTTTTAGATACAACATAAATAAAAAGTAAATATTATAAAGGAAAAAAAAATTACTTTTATTCCATTGAGAAATTAAAATGAATTTTGAATTTATTTTAAAATCTGAAAATCAAATATTGTGTGAACATTTGACTATGTAACTGAATGTAAAACATTGTATCAACATTTGACTAATGTGTATCTGAATGTAAAATATTGTATCAACAAAGGACTAATGTGTAACTGAAAGAAAAATAATGCATGAAAATTTGAATAAAGTGTAACTGAATGTAAAATAAGGAATAAATATTTGCATTATAAGTAACTGAATAGAAAATATTATATGAACATTGACTAATTTAAAATAAGGTATAAACATCTGAGTAATGCATAACTGAATGTAAAATAATCTGTGAACAGTTTATTAATATGTAACTGATTGTAAAAAAATGTAATGGTAATAATATAATGAGCATTTTTAATACTCTTTACCATTTAGTGAAATGAAATAGAATATAATATATAGTATCTATATCTGTATCAGTTTATTTATTCGTATATTTGTCTAATTATTTATATCTATTTATACTTTCATCTATCTCCATTAACATACTTATTTAATATAATGACAACGAATTTTGTTATTTATATATTTAACAAAGTTGGGGAGCAAAAGAGCTGGGTTCACGATCCAATTTTTCAAAATCGTACGTTACTTAATAAATCAAAACATTTAAATATATTTATACCATCACTCTTCTTCCTTTTTGAGCTAATTTTCAATCTCTAGTTGGTTATACACTGGATGCTACAATAGCAAATTCGTATATGTCTAATTGTTCTATATGTAACTCACATAAAATGAAACATACATACATCTAAGATGTAAAGTTTTTATATTCGACCCATCAGAATGTTAACTTAATTAATTGCTACTCTTAAGCATCTGAATAAACAACGCTTTTTTATCAGATCTTGGCTTATATGAGTTTTTTTTTATTTCGTCTCTAGAGTCAAATGGTTTGTATCTGGTCATGGGAGAAAGTTGGCAGTTTCTAGAATGATAGTAAGGCTTTTAAGAGATTAAAGTTTAACTTAATAACTTAACAATATCGATATAAATAATTTAACGGCTATTTAATTCAGATACTAAAAAGTGCCTTTTTTTTTCAAGAAAAAGATGTATTGTTTTGGATCTTTAGCAACCCCCCCCCTCTAATTTTAATAAATTACGTTGAATATGGTTATACAGGAGAATTCTTCCTTCAACAAAAAAGATTTTCAGGGATCCGTTATAAAATTTTTATTTGAAGAAGGGTATGAGAGGCGACATTAATTATGTTTAAATTAAAATATGTTTGCAATTTTTATTTGTTATTTGAATTTTAGTTTCCCCGGAGACTTTTTTCTCTGTTGTAGAGGTGTCCATAAAGAATATCATTTTGACCACATTAAATTAATAAAGCAGAAATATCCGTCATCTGAGTAATTTGACTTCTGTGATTACTATTTCGCTTCTTTTTTTACTTCACCGAGTAAGGATGAAATGGAAGAAATATTCCTTTGTATTTCTTCACACTTGCTATTTTGGTAAATTTGGTACATATTTGTAAGTCAATGTTTCTGGTAACATGCCATATCATGAAATTACTTTTTTTTTGAGATCGTATTAAAAATCCTAGATGATCCATATACGATCGTAGTTTAGCGTAAAATAAGGTTTTATAAGCTATTATATATTCACGAGGATTTAAAGACAAAGTTGAAGCCTGGATAAATAGATGAATTCAATAAGATATGTATTATTAACATAAAATGCTCAAATCACACAATTATACCTTTTAATATATTTTACTAAAGCATAATGCCTCTATGCATTCTGGTATAGAGGAAGCGCGTCTTCCTCGTGATCAAGGTGTCCAGGGCTCGAGCCCCGATTTGGGCATGGTTGTTCTTATTCTATCTGTAAGGTGAGGGAATACGCCTCCCAGTTAAAAAAAAGGCTCTGTAAGCGCATGTTGTAAATGTGTGTCATCTTCATATGCGCTAGAAGTCTGACTACTGCCCTCGGGTACTCAGAGATCCTTACCCTCAGAAGCTACTGCACCCCTCCTTCCGTTGTAAAGTCGTCGTTCCGCCGTCGTCAAGTAAAATTTCAGCAACTGCGAAATTTATACAACAGACAGTAAACGGTTTTCACTCCCTAAAATGAGCCATGTTAATGCAGATGTGAATATAAACAAGTATATACTTTCAAAATATTTCATATTTTTATTTGTATTTTTTTATTTTAAAATATTTATTTAATAATATTTAATAAAATTATATTAAGAATTTCAAAATAATAACGAAGGATAACAAGGTAAAAAAGGACTATTAAAATTGACTAAAAAATATCAATATTGATAAAACTCCGCTGGTGAAAATGTTAATAGGTATAGACAGAAAAATCGGCATAATATTTCAAAGTGAAAACTAGACACTGGTATGACATGCATTTAAATCACTTTAAAAATATTTAAAATTGCATAAGTAAGTGCTAAAAGAGGAAACGTAGGCTACTAATTTTTTTTTCCAAAAAATTAAGGAAGTGTATAAATAATATTTATTTAATAATTTGCCAAAAAGTTATGGCACAAAATAAAACTTTTCAACCCATTCCGTCCTCTTTGAAAAGGCATAGTAACTTTTATTGCATAGTAAACATTTTTAGATGTTAAAGAAGAAGAGTACTAAACTTTGTTAGAATATATCTTGGAGTGTAGAAATGTATAAAGTTCAAACATAAAAACAAATAAGCATTCAGACCCGACAAAACGTATAGAGAGGGAAATATTGTCTACTTGAAAAAGTTAAGATGTGCCATCAGTATCTACTTGCTCACCACAATCAGCTAATTTGTAAGTATATTTTTGAAAAATAGAAATTTCAGTTAATAGATTTTAGAAATTTAGATTTTTATTCAAAAATTCAATTCAATTTTATAAATAGCTTCTGCTAATATAAAACCCAATTTTATTTTGATTGAAATAATAGGATATAAAAGCATACTGCTTTGGTGCGGATTTTTAGGCCGATATGATAATAAATTAAATGTAACACTATAGCCGTAGCATTTGAAAAAAATAGAGCTAAAATAAAATATGCATTTAAGAAATGAATTTTTTGGAGAATATAAATAAATGGAAAAAAATGAAGAAAATTGAAAAGAAGAAAAAAATAAAAGTAACAGAAAATTTTTACGAATTGATGTCTTTATAAGAGAACTCGAATGCAAGTTGGAAAATTTTCATTAAAACAATATATTAGGTATGAAAAGGAAATTGAAATACTTTCAAAAGGGTAACTCAACAAAACCTTGTTTCATTGTGAGAGTTTTTGAATTATCTCTAATTCAAAGCAATAAACAACCTTTGATTTGCAGAAAATTATCGATACTTCTAATTCCCTATAAATTTAAAAGTAGTTTATTTCTTTAAAATACAATGCACCATTAATCAATCTGAAAAGTTAAATATTTACATTTCATATATGGTATGCCTGAAAAAAAGTGAAGTGTGAAAGTTAAAAATTTGTTCGACATGCTCAAACCCTTAAAAACAAAATATTTTAAACATTAGAGAAAATGAAAATGTTTCAAAATTTTCGGAAACAACATTGTCACATTCCAAGAAGTTTAGAAAAACTGATACTTAATGAATTCTTTTAAATTCTTGACTTTCATATAAGAGATTCTGGGAAAATATATTATGCTTAATGCGTTCTTTAATGAAATTTCTCAGAATATATTTTAGAACAACTATGAAATGAAGTTTTTCCGATTTCACTTGAGAACAACTATACGATTTCACTTCTTGAAATAATACAGATAAACAGAAAATTTTCATCTACTTTCGTATTTAAAAATACACTGTCTTTCGATTAAATGTTTTTCTTCAGAGACAGCTTTCAATTAGATTTTCTCGGAACTTCTGGTTTTTCTATAGAAAAACAACGCACTTAGTTTTCATTAGCTACTTCTTTGATGCGACACTTTGCATTTGAATAAGATACAATGTCTCCTGAATAAGAGTAACAAACTACCTGAATCCGTACTTAGTGTTTACGTATTTACTAATAAATAATTCATAGCTCATTTGCTTAGATTATTTTCGTCCCAAAAGCTGCATTCTTAGCGTTTTATTTGTGTACATTCAATTATCATATATTTTTCCTCCAGCCGCTTCAATTATTTTAGTTTTCTTAATTTTGTGTATTTATTTCTTACTTCGTTCTATATCTTTCAGTTAAGTGGCTAATTTATGTGACATCTTCTTAAAAATATGCGCATTTTGCTGAAAGTTTATATTTATTTAATGATACGATTGTAGTTTTTATTCATTTGTATACGAAGCACTTATTAATTAACTTTTAGCAAAATGCACTTTTATATTTTAATGTTCATTTCATTAGTATTAAAATCTTCACAAAGATTTTAAGGTACCTTTAGATTGTTTTCAACCGATACATTGCAGTAAGGGAATACCTAATTTTTACATATTTTTCAGGCTTATCAAATCTTTCTTTGTCATCTAAATCATACATTTTTTAATCACATTGTTTTATATTCTATTGTAACTTGAACAGAAAGCATAGTTATTTTATTCAATCCTTTCTTAGTCATTAAATGATAGAGATATACTGGTACTTACGTATTATAACGTCCAACTTTATCACCAAATTTGAAATCACCGCTAATGAGTTTCTGAACCACCAATTAATGGCAATCCGTTGATCTTTATTGCCAAATTTAAAACTGTCGCCAATAAGCTATTAAACCGTTGACGATCGTTGGCAAGGACGGTATAATACGCAAGTACCGATATATTTATTGTGTGGCCGTATCATCCGGCAATAACTATCATCTCTCCAATCCAGAATCTTCCTATTGGAATATACTATCTATCCTATTCCTATCCCTTCAATCCTTCTGGACTTATCTAGAATTTTGTCTCTCCACCGTCAACTCGGATATATTGAATTAGATTGCATTTTTTGATAACATTCTTTGTTTAGATTTATCGATTATACTGCTAAAATTCAGACTTTTCTGCAATCTTTTGCGGTCCATGTGAATCCCACATGCCCTAACAATTGGACAAGTTATGCAATTCCTGCTCTATCTTAATACGAATTGTTAACTCGAGTTGTTGTTTATGACTATTATGACTATTCTTAGCAGTTTTAATATAATTTTCTACAGGTATATATGGGCAATTGCTCTCTTTCTAAACCTGTTCAATGTATTAATACACTGAATAATACTTATTTCTGAAATATTAAATTTCGCTGAATTACTTGAAATTATTCATCATAGACTTTTGTATCGAAGTATATAATTGTAAAAAAAACTTTTACACTTTAAAACAATTCTCATTTGAAGAATATATATCTTTTATTATCCCTACAAACTCAATGGAGTTTTTTCGTTAGGGAAATCTTACCCTAAATTGAGTTTTATTGATTCCAAATGAACGAATTGCATTTAACTAGATACTTTCTAGAATATTGTTTTATAAATTATGCCAAGAAATATTAGAAAAAGTATCAAAAAAATAGATTAATCTATCACTTTTTTTAACTATTTCAATAATAAATAATATAAATCCCTTAAAAGGCATTATTGAAAAATACAATATCTACCAGCCATATTAGCAGAACTGTGATGTATTATTGACTTGTTGCATTATAAAAATTATAGTAGAATGATAGATTAATCAAGTCATTTCTAAATATTTCTAATGCACTGGACTTAACAGTAAAGAAAGATCATAATTTTTGGTAATAATAATGTAAACTAGATGGTGTATACTTTATGGTTATAATGTTATTGTCATTGCTGAATTAATCATCTGTTGTTGTTGTTGTTACTAATGTTTTTGACACGAACAAGCCTCCACTGATACGATCAGCAAAATTTAAGCCCAAGATAAGCGTCTCATTGTTTTTACAAACAGTGCCATCTAGGGCCAAGAGTACGACTTCGCTGCGCATACGCCACATCCCTTTTTAGGGGGTGGACTTCATTTATTCATCTCAGATCATATTAGATCTGGACCAGAATCACATCTGCCCAGTACTCCCAAGTGGTATTACCCTCGACATGGAGGACTTTGCGACCACGGCAGATTTACCAAGTGCCAGCCGTCACACACTCGGGGAATATTTAGGCCCGTGAGTTTCGAACTCGCAACCTAAGTACGAGTCCATCGCTCTGCCAACCTGTCAATACCGGCCCCGAATTAATCATAAAAATATATAATGCTTCTTTTTTAACAACTTCAATCTATTAGTAGATATTAGTAGAGATACAGTCACTTTTTAGTTTTCATTTTTAATTTCAAAGTTGACAATTTGAGTTCTATATGCATATTCTGTTAAAATATTTACGGATTAGATATTCTTATGATTTCAGAATATGATTGATTGAATACATAAAAATTGAAATTATTCACTCAAAAACTTTTTATCTGAAACATCAGGGCTCGAAATAAAACGACGCTGAGAGAAACAACTGTCTCAATGAAAGGGAGCATTGTTCTTTATGAACAGAACGTCCTGACATACGGGTAACTCATCTTTCAAAGCATCTGGGTGTCCTGGGTTCGGTTCCGAGTTAAGGCATGATTGTTCTTAATTTTTTCTATCTTTGAGGTGTGAATATTCCCGCCTGAAAAAAAAAGGAGCTGTGCCAACGAAGGCAAAGCAAGAATAGCTAAATCAAACAATATTAAAATGGATAATATTAAAACAAATAATGAAAAACAACTTAAAACTGAAAAAAATTTGTTTTAAGTGAATAAAAAATTAATTATGATTTCTGAGTCAAGCTTTTAATGAAATGGAATTTTACCAAAAGAAGTAAAAATTTATGATTACGTTTCATCTAGAATTTTGTTCTCATCATTGTATCTGCGTTATGTATTAGAACAAACTTTATTTCCTGCTTATTCCAAATAGTAAATATGATGATGTTAAAGTAAATGAATAAAATGTGCTCGCAAAATGCTTCATTATAATATCCTGATGTTGGTGGTAGGTAGAAAAGTATTTTAAAAAATTGCATGTCTAGTTTGTGATTACAGAAAAAAAAATTAAAAATTTTGAAATTTAGACAAATTTGTTTATATTAACGATATAAAATAATATTTTGTCATAATTACTGTTTATAAATTGTTAAAAAAAATTAACTAAATGCGTAAAAAAAAGCTATTGGGAATATTTAAATCTATTAGTTTAATAAAAGGTTATAGCTTTCAATTTGACAATATTTTGTACAGCGTTAAATTAAAATTGCACTACTCCATTAAATATATCAGAAAATAAATGCTAATGTAAATTGTAACAAAAAACATATTATATTCAATTGAAAAATATAAGTAATTCTCAAACAATCAACTAATATACAAACTCCAAAAAAAGTCTTTATTCTGTTTTATACCCCCAGGGGCGGCACTTTGAAATGAAGATGAGATGCTTTCAAAATGGTGGTTGGATCTTGCCACCCTTGGAGTGTACACTAATAAGGGGGGGGGGGTTAGACTCCTCCCATCGATGACTTAACGTACTTCCTAGAGGGCAGATTGTATCTTGGCCGGTGAAGGTTATTAGGATTCAACAACAGTTCTCCCCCGTGTTGCTGTTGTGGTGGTCCAATCATCTAGTTTCATTTTTTTTAATACGTGTGCCTACGTAGTGGATCGGAGAGTAGCTATGCCTTCTGTTCTATATTTTATTTTCTTTATTCTGGTTTAAACGTTGTTCTAAAGTTCTACTCCTTATTTAAATCACAAATTTTAGAGAAAAGATATCTTAGATTTAAAATCAGTTTGGATAGAGTTTAATTTAAATTGCATTACTCCACTAAATTTGTAATAAAATAAATGCTACATGTTCACAATAGCCAAAAAAACCAATGTGCTTTACATACTATGCTAATAATATACTTTATCGAAAAATACAAATAATGATCAAACAGCTAACTAATATATACACCCAAAAAAGTCTTTATTCTGTGTATCACGATTTTCCAGTTTCCTTGACAACATCTTTTCCTTTTAAGCAAACAAAATCCTGCGATAGGCCTTAAAATCTACCACCGCCTAACTTTATTCAAATTAGCTCGATATCCTCCAGATTGATGCTATGCTAAACAAATCCGGAAAACGCGACAGTGCCTTTAGGAAATAAAGTTAAAAAACGCTGAGATGTCCCAAAACCGCTTCTTTTCTTTCTTCCTTTTTTCTTCTTTTTTTTTTTTTTGAAGTTTTTCGAAGTTTGTATATAGAGCAGGCTGTTAAGCCCAGCACAATACGCGACCCACTTTTCATTGCAAACAAGGCATCGTTCAATGGAAGAAAAAAAGAATCGATATATCCGTCAAAGCTTAAGCCTCATGTAAATAAAAGTGGCATTTAAAGTTATTGCTTTTCAAAGCAGCGCTGGAGTGTAGTCGGAGCTCAAGACGGGAATAAGGGAATTCCCAGTTCTACACGTTAGACCGAAAAGCTTCATTGAGCAGCTAAGGGGAGCGGATATATATTTAATGACGATATGCTCCAGTACGCATTATGAAATTACATTTTCCCAATATCGGTTTTGCGAGAGCAACGAATGATAAATGTTTTTTATCGAGTTTACTGATTCGTGCAAATGACTTCATTCTGGTAGAAATTCGAAGCATTAAAGCAATTCCCTTTTTTAATTCGATGGTCCTTTTACGTGGTGAAGGTTTATGTACTTTTATTTTTCAAAAGACGGGCACTGATGGTGGAAAGTTTTATTACCGGGCCAGAAATAATTTTATTTCCCACATTTTTATATATTTGCCATCCAAATGCTTTCTTCCTATTCCAATTTTTCATTATAAAATCCATTCCAATCTTCATTTGCAGATTATTGATGTTGGAAGTGGTGTTTCTGTTCATCTGGTTGGATCTAATGCCCCATGTCGGTAAATGTAAAACAATGAAATTAATGTTTCCGATGACAATTCATTACATTTCATTCCGAAACAGAGGACATTACCAAAGATATTTGGATCATATTGTCATGGTGGTAAGGTGTCGGCTTCACACCAGAGGGCATCAGGTTCGTGACCTGATTCCAACAAAGAACCATCTTATTAATGGGTCTGGTGTCGTCCTTGACATCTGACTACGGTTCAAAATTATTAAGACCGTCTTCAAATAGCTTAGTATTGCTTTAAGGTGACCAGGGATCTTTAAAATGACTTTTTACAATTTTCACCTTAGCAACTTGAAATTTTACAGGCGTTAAAAGTAACATTATAGAAGATGATAAAAAAATTTAATGCATTATATTAATTTATTTATGAGTTATGGCGGTTAATATAATATAATATTAGCAACAAATAACATCAATGAATTAATGAAAAATTACATATTTGTTCAGAAGCACTTCATTTTTTATTACTACTTAGTTTAACCCTTTTGGAACGAAAGTTTGTATTAATCTTGAAGTTTGAGCACGAAATATCAAAACTAACCAGTATAATAACTTAAAAGTACTAATTTTTTTTAAAAAAAACTTTAATTGATTTTGAGTTATTACATTGGTTAATTTTGATATTTCGAAATCAAACTTCAGGATTAATCTCAACTTTACTTTCAAAAGGGTTATGGTAAGTTATAATAAAAATTGAACTGCTTTCTAACAGATTTGGGGAGACTGGAACATTTTTATGGACGTCATTTATCGCCATTAAATATTAAATTACCCCACTAAACTCATAAATAAATTAATATAATGCTTTAAAATGTCTTGTATCATTTCCTATAGTGTTACTCTTAATACCTGTAAAATTTCAAATTGCTATGGGGAAAATTGCAAAAAGTCATTTTAAAGGTCCCTGGTTGCCTTAAAAAGGGACTATAATGTACCTAAACTAAACCCAAAGCTTTCTAACAAGCGTTTAAATAAAGGTTTTTCATATTCCTTCAACCACATAAAATTGTGGACATTTGGTAAGAAAATGAATAACTTGGTAGGTGGTTGTGAAAGATAATTACAAATATGTATACTTTGGATAAATATAACATTTTTATTTGCTCTATTATGAGAAAAAAATGTTAGAGGCATTTTTTACTGACCGACTGACACCTAAATTTGATACAAAACAACAGTTGTGTCACAGGAAAACCTATCCAATTTAATTAATTTCACACATTGAGTTTAGGAATTATTGCTTCTATATGCAGCTGAAATTATCAACTGCTAAATAACCAACTTTTTGACGGGTTTCATTTAAAATTCGATATATATATATATATATATATATATATATATATATATATATATATATATATATATATATATATATATATATATATATATATATAGATATATATATATATATATATATATATATATATATATATATATATATCATATGCTTAAGCTGCGTATCAAATTTATCAAACTGGCTCTTTGCGTTTTGTAGTTGCAGATTTCAATTGTTGTTCTAATTATCCGCTTTAAAGCTGAAGGAAGAGTGCAGTAGCTTGTGAGGGTATGGATCCCTGAGCTCTCGAGGGTAGAAATCTGACTTTTAACTACAAGACGTCACATACGTCCTTTTAAGGGGCGGATTTCATTCATTCACCCACAGATCATATAAGAGAGAACGATTACCTCTGACATAGTCCTCCATTGGAATTATTCTCGACATGGAAGACTTTGTGGCCAGATTCAATGCTCTCTAGTCACCGTATGCACCCAGAAAATGTCTCCGGCTGGTGGGTTCGAACCCACAGCCTAAGGGATGCAAGCCCAAGGGACCACCAACCATGCTATCTCAGTCCTTACAGATTTCATTTGTTCTCGAAAAACTAGAAACTTGCTATGAATTAATTTTGCCCAAAATATGTTAGAGATCTAAAATGGTGTTACCAATTTCTTATATTAAATTTCAGATGCCTAGTTCAAAATGTTTTTTAGTTGTTTTAACAAACCAAAAAGTTCAATACCACATATGTATTTCTTTGACCAGAAACATGGAAATTCGTCAAAATCGCAAGTTTTTTTTTACGATACTTTCTATATAATTAATTACGAAAAGTTTTAAAACCTTTTCTTAATAATGAAAATAACCAAATAAATATAAAAATAATGCTTATATTTTGAGATAAAATTAATTTTATCAACAATTTGTTAGCAGCCTTTTTAGTGCTAAAAATTAATTTTATAAAAATGTTCTTATTTTTATGCAATCTTAACTCCATTAGCTATTATTTGAAATGATGTATATTTACTTATTACTCAGAATATTGATATCACTAACAAAATACTTTACTTTTCAAACTTAAATAATTTTACATAAAAGTAATTTGATTTTGAGTAAATGCAAAAATGGTATTGAAGTTAATATCTTATAAAAAATTATGAAAATTATGATAATTGATTATTTTCCAATTTAGCATCTCCGTTTAGCAGATTTCAACTAAAGCAGAACTGAAATGTATAATGATAGCAAATTTTCCAATATAACATCACCGACTTTGTTGGCGATATCTGTATGTCGTTTATTTTGTTGAAGATTTTGTCGAAGACATTAAAAAAGATAGTTCTAAAGATATTTTTTTTTAAAAAAATTATGTTACTTAGATTAACAAAAAAAAAATTCTGTTACTTTTTATTAAATAATTTCAAGTAATATAAATAATTTATCAAAAATTATTTATTTCCGCAAGAATTGAATTCGCATTCTCCACCTTCACATGGAAAATGCTGAAATCCTCGCCTTTTACCGATCGAGCTACTGCTGTCGATTTCATTCTTCATTACAAACTGCTAAAACTCTATGTAAAGTACAAAAAAATTAATTAAATTTAATTGAACAATCAATATTTGAAAAAAATTGCATCAAGTGTTATCTGCTAACAAGTTTAAAAAATGTATTTGTACTTATGTGGATAAATAAAATTATTTTATTATCGATTGAAAATTTGAACAGTATATATATATATATATATATATATATATATATATATATATATACATTTGCATTACTTAAAAAATATTGATACTTAAATTTTAGTTGCAATATAAATGAATCAGTACAATTATTAAACGATGAGAATAACGTTTTATTAAATCCAACTAATGTTTCTATCTAAAATTGAAAATGTAACACAAAAAAATCGTGATAATATGAAATTATGAAGTTTTAAGCACTTACAATTTTGCATTTACTTCAATTTTCGTTTTAAAAAAGGGAAATAGATAAGCAACAATTAAAATAAGTTCCCCGACTATTTCAAAATAAGGGAGGGGATAGGATAAGTGCTTTTCTCATCTTTTAATAACACTTTTACATAAATGAGCTCAGAAATGCAGTGTTTTAAATCGAATACTTCATTCTCAACCAATTTTTTTAATGAATTTTTAGCCATATCGTCCATTTAAAGACAACATTTCTGTTTCAGACTATTTGAGCCGGCACAATCAATTGACTAAAACTCCCTGTAAAACAGTTTTCAAAATATTTGCATAACGCAAATTTGCATAGCGTATTAAAGTGCTACAATGAAAGGGATTTAAATGCAGATCGACTGTGAAAGTAATGAAATGACTTATATTTTAAGATGCAATTAAAATGGCAATCATTTTCCTGAAAGTAACTTGCTTTGTCCGTCTTTAAAATTAGAACTACCGTAATCATAAGACTTAGAGAAGAACTATAAATAACTTAGAAGGTCAGGCAGTTATGGTTTGTATAAAGCTGTGATTTGATAATTATATTAGAAAAGATACTTTTTTTTACCTTACGTTCATATATTTTAGCTTGTCTCGAAAAAATTAAATTTTTCACTAACACATTTTGTCAGGAAAAATATCTACACGATAGCAATACACTGAGGATAGCTTCCTAAACACGCTCTAACAAGTGAAAAAGCGTAAGAAAATGTTGAGCCTCTTAAGTAAATGGTATAATATATTCGATTATTGAGAAACAAAAACATTATCAAAGTTATTTAATTTCGCATTAAAATCTTCATTTCTACCTACAAAATTCGTTTATGATATTTTTATTATTTTATTATTTAAGAATATATATGATATTTCTATTCTACTATTATAAGTTCATACAAATACTATTACTTTCCAATATTACGTTTTACAACTAAGCATTGAGTTTATACCTAAGAATTGACAACAAAATGATGTACTAGTGTATATATAAATTGAATCTTTACGTTCAATTGTCTAAATATTTTCTGCAAACTATATGGATTCAGTCTTGGAATACATCACTTGCTTCCTTCAATTTGATACATCATTCTATTCATATATTTTCCCACTAACTCATTAGAATTTCTCTTTTACTGAACTATGAAGGGATTCTAATTACTCAATACGTAACTTTACTCCCTTATCTTGATGATTATCACTTTCATCAATCAATTCTTATCACTTCCATGACAACTAGATTAATGACTTTCGAAAAAGTACCACCAGAAATCCAACATATTAACGAAACAAATCTTCTAAAGGCATAAAACGAAAAGCAGAAATACAAATTTCTTTGCTAAAACCATCGCTTTAAGAGTTATTTTTGAAATTTTTATACATCCACAGATTAAGAGGTTGGTATTAATTAATTTAAATATAACATGGAAGTATGAAATTTTAATTAAAGACATAGGCAAAATTTAAATCTAGAAAGTTAATTATCTCATTTGAAGAACTGTTTGTATTTTATGAAGCGAAAAGTAAGTTTTAAAGAATCGATTCAAAGTTTTTTTTTTTTATCGTTTTGAAAGTCTTTACTATTTTTTTTTAATTTTTACCATTGCTTCTCCGAGTCTCCAGGGAATATCTGTTTTCCTCGGTATAAGTATTCAATAAAATGGTGTAATGAAAAAATTCCAGAAAGATTCCATTTAAAATCAACTTCATCTTTTGTAATACAAACTCTTTCCGGTTTTTCCTGTTATGGATGTTTTAATTTCCTTTTCCGTACTCAAGAAGAGGAATTTAATTTGCATCTGCGGTAGAAAGAATATTATTTCAAAAACTTCTGCAGTAATGAAAGCAAAACAATCTTTTATCTTTTTCCTCCTTAACTTTCATTGAAATGGAAGCAATTTATTAAATGCATTCTTTCACACTGCAACATTAATTGTTCCATGCTTAAAAATTCAGAAAGTTCTCTTACTTTTGGGAGATTTTGTATTTTAGGATTTATTTAATTTGAAGTTGTTGAAGAAATGTTTTAGTGAGGTAAAAGATTTTATTGAAACTGAGCTCTCTTTCTAATTAAATCTAAGCAGCGTTTTTTAAAACTTATTTAACTTATATTTTATCATTTTATCTGTACCTCCCTGCATTTTTGGAAGTAGAATGTATTCATTATGAAACTTATTTATGAGGATACATTAAAAAGAAGGATATCGATTTATGTGAGATTAGATTTATTTTGGTATAAGTTACAAAAATAATTAAATTATGTTTCATTTCTATTATTTCTAATTACTCATTACAGTTAGTAATATTTTTGAATTATTTATAATAAATTTTTCATAACTATATTTTTTGAATAGTTAAATTTATGTTTCTTGCTGACTGTTCAAGTAAGTCCAACATTATTTTGAATTTTATAGAGTTTTTTTTTAATCATGAAATTAGCACTTCAAATAGTGGATTGAAAACATAATTAATATTTTCTTAATAGAGTATGCTTATAAAGAGTATGCTTATAAAAAGAGTATGCTTATAATCAGCATACTCTTTTTCACTGAAGATTTAATTCATATATGTATTATTATAATATCGAGTATTTGAAAACTACAATAAAACATTTTTGAAATAAGCAGCGTATATTTTTTTTATAATTTCTTCATTCGTTGTAAACATCATTATGAAAATTATTTTTAAAAAATATATTTTATACATATATAATTTTAAACAAGGATTATAAGATTATTATGAATAAATCTTCTTATGAATTTTCCTACATATATCGAAAAAAGTTCCTAACTGTTACAGTTCTGTATTCCCCCCCCCCTTATTACCATGTTAAATTAACCTATTTCACCAAATTACTTTTCAGGAAATTTTTATTATTAGTTTGTTTTCTTGGGATATCCCTATGGTATTTATTTAATTAGTTTTGGTTCATATATTAACAATTATTTATGAAGTGTATTTCAAATACCATCATCCAAGATGTTTTTGCGCCAATATAGGTAACTTCGCATCATTAAAACATTTATGGGGAAATTTTAAATAGGTGACACTAATAAAGTAAAAAAGATTAGAAGTAATATCTTTTTTCGGTCGTAAACATCACTGTATAGCAAATTCCATTCATTAAACGCGTTTAACAATGATTTATGTTTTTACAAAAGGAAGAAATGTTTATTAGCTAGGAATAAGTATGGATTTAGTTAACTTTCAGTTATTTTTTGTAATAGTTTTTTTTGCAGTGATGAAAAGGCAAATATTTTTGTTGTAATTGTATTTTTGTTCTGAGCTATTACTAAGTTGCCTCATTAATTAAAAAAAGACAAACGCAGATTTCTTGTACTATGGTGTTATTTTTCAACATTAAAATTTGTGATTTTAACAGTAAAAACCTAGTAAAATGCAAATTATTAACAAAAAAAGAATGTATGACCTTGTAATCGGGGTATTAATTATCTATCAATGGATAAGAATTACTAGAAACCCTAAAAGCTATTATAACATTCAGAATATGTAAAATAAAAGAAAGGCGCTAAAGTAACTAAATTCGGACATTGCAGGAGAAAAAAATAGGAAAATTAAATGGCAGAAGAGAAAATAATTGCAAAGACGATTGCAATTACGATGTTCTTTGAGTGGGCAGAACGGAAAGGTTTAAGGGGAATGATGTAATAAGAATTTGGTGTCGCTTATGAAGATAAGAAACTTTAGATGCGTTCCATAAGGATGTGTGTGATGATATATATAGACATTTAAATTTTTGACATACAACTTCTTTGTATGTTTTCTAATAAACATTGTTGAACATTTTTCAAAAGTGAAAAAACTGTAATTCAATTATTTTAAAAATAATGGTAGCTAAATGTTTTTACTTCTAAGATATCATCGTTCCAAAATTTGTAAAAAATATATAAACACAAATTACATTGCATTCCAGGGGCAATTTGATTTATAATTAAATTATTTGTCACATGGTGGTATGAATTTAATTTCCCGAAAAACGTCATTTCTTTGAAAGACTTTTGAAATATATAATTTGTGATTTTATCGTTGTATAGACAGATTGCAAATGCTGGTATTTATGTAGTCACCATTCCAGTGAATGCCAATATTTAAGATAAAAATGTCGACATTCATTAGAGAATGTAAATATTTTCTTACTTCAATCCTACACAGTTATCTTATATCAATATTTTTTTAGGAAATATTTGCTGTTTTCATATATAGTATTGATAATAGCGTCTTTAGAATATATACTATTTTAAGTATAAGAACCATCTAATGCTCAAAATTAGTTTAAAAACAGTGTTACTCCTTTAAATTACTTTGAGAAGATAAATACATAAATAAGGATATTTTTACAAAATTTTTAAAATTATTAATTTTCTACAGAAGAAAAGATAAATCCTAACTTTTTCAAATATCAAATGCTAATTTCACATGTCATAGAAATTTGATAATTTGAAAACTACTTTGGGAGTTATGGCAAATAACTTGACATAGAACTGTTTACATCCCCTTTGTAGGATTATAAAGAATATCTGCTATATATTTAATAACAAAACATGGGTATAAATATAATACTTATGAATTGATTTAGTTAAACTTTGAAGGCCTTAATTTACACAAAACGTTTCATAGAGACAAAAGGCTCAAATAATTTAAGCCCGTGTAAATAAATAAAATCCATGTTTGGAAATAAAATTCTTTTCTGTTTTTTTTTGGATTAGGAAATAATTTTTACGATAAAAAATAGAAATACTTCTTACTGCATATTTTATGAATAGCTGTTATTTTTTTTTTGTATATTTAACTAAATCGGAAATGCTCTGTGTCAGTATTTTAGACAGACACTTTTTGAAGAAAAGTTGTATTTAAATTATATGATGTTACAACAACCTAGAAAAAAAGGTTTATTATATATGGAGTGCTTAGGTAAGCAAGATTCGTTTGGCAACATTTTTATTGTTTAATAGTTAATAAAATCACATAATCTGGTTAATTTAAAGTTATTTCCTTAATCTAATTGAATTACAAATACGTGATTAGAAATGAAAAAATGAATGGGCGTTCATACATGTCAATATTTAGTTTTAAAATATTGAGTGGTTATACTTAAACTTCCCCTATAAACAGCATCCTACATCCTAAACGGATGAATGGATTTCAACAAAATTGGGTATATAGTATAAATGAGAGGGTTTCAAGGATGTCAAAAAAGAAATTTTAGTTCCAAAATATTCACCAGAGTCAACCTTTTACAAAACAACCATAACATTAACACAAATGACCTACTGAAATGAAATATAGAAAACAATATTAACAATCCAGAACAAGAATCGAAAAAAACTCTCAGTTTTGGGAAACATAATGGCGAGATTTGCATGTTAGTGAAAAAGATGAAGTTTTATGTAAAACAGCTTAGGGTTCGAAATGATTGCAGTCGTTGGCATGTTTTTACATTGAGGTTTCTGGTTGTAATGATGGCGGTATTTTTAAATAAACGCGTTGTTATTATTTAAGCGACTACTTCTGCTATAAATAGTAATTTTTGACTGTAAAGAATCTATGGCCCTTCGGGAGGGGGGGTCTCACTAAGGGGAAGACAATTTTAAATTGGACTTGATACAACTTTAACCCTAATCTTGAGACTAAAACTAACCAAATTGAAATCTAACATAAAATTTCTGTTCAGCAAGCATCAAGCACAAGTATCTCACAAAATTAAAAACAGAAATTAATATAAAAAAATCCGTATTAAAATTATTTGGAATTTGAATTTCAGTTTTTATTACATGTTTTGAAATTTTATTTACTGTGTTTTGTTAACAACTTGATTGTGATTTATTCCTAGAATCCACTATTTATGTTTATTAAGTGAACAAATTATTTTTTAATGTTAAATATTATGTATGTAACATAGGGGGGGGCGTAAAAACTTTAGAAAGGTTAAAGTGGGGCATGGAACAAAAAAGGGCTGGCAATACTGATCTGTGGTATGGATCAATAGCTTCTAAATGTACTCGGGCCTTGATTAGGAGATTTCAAGGGACGTGGAAATTAGGAGTTCAACCTGAAAAAGACTGTAAACATGTCCCAACGGTACTTTTAATGACGTCAAACAGTTGTTACCGCACAGATATCGGAGATTGTGGGTAGTAGCGCTCGTGCTGTTTCTCATCAGATAGACTATTCTTACAGCTCCTTCAGAAAAATGCTCAGAAATATAATGCGCTACTTCCTACAAGACTATATTATTCAAGATACATCATACCTAACAGCTGTATAGTATGGAAAAGCCACAACGCCTCTCATTCGCAGTCCGTTTTCTCAACAGTGTAGCTGTTGATATGTTATGGCCTTGGAATATTTTATGGGGAGATGACACTACGCCTCTTATTCGCAATCCATTTTCTCAACAGAATAGCTATTGATGTATCATGGCCCTGGAATATTCTGTGGAGAGATCAGACTCATTTCTACCCCAATGAGGCAGTCAATGCACAGAATTGCCGCATTTTAGGCAAAGGAACATCCGAGAATGCACATTGTAATACCTTTTCAATCTTCTAAGATAGCTTCCTGCTGTGAAGTCACGGCTATGATATCCTTGTATGATTCTTTTTTAAGGAAATAACTGCTCATGGTCTGGTCCTATGTTCCGTTATGGGCACTCGGTACCATGTTTGTCGTGCGCAACTGCAGCAAAGGCAGGTCCTTATATCATCCTTTTTCATACAGGAAAGGACATCCTCAAGTATCCATGTGCTCACTGAACCACCACGCTAGACGGATCAAAATAATTGCCATTTTGATATATGGAGCCACTTAAAAGGTCTGGTATATTGTGTAGGTGTTATAACGGTGAATGACTTTTCGTGTATATAACATTACAATTGATCAGTTACAATCTGCTGTTGGACACATTGACCATTGACTTGAAATTTTACAGGTGAAATAAGATAGTCACATGCAGCACTCTACCCTACGTCATTCAAAACACGATTAAAAACTGCTCCTCCTGTGTATTTTCGGCCTAATCTGCTCTTTTTTCTGAAAACTGGATTTTTTTCTCCAACAGCCTATAAGTATTTTACCCTTACCTTTGGCTGGTCTAGATCAATGACAAAGTGCTGAAAAAACTTGTCAATAAATGTTAATATTGACTCTGCATTCCCATTTTGGTCAATTATTGTGTTAAATTTAATATGTTTCCTTTAAAGGCGACTTTTGACTGACATTTTGAAGCTAAATTTTGTTTTTGATATTATGTGGGCGTATTTCATGTAATGTCTGCATACCAAATTTCGTTGCAATTCGTTCATTATTTACCCTTTTTTATGCTGTGTACAGAGAAAATTTAATTACAACCACCTTGTACTTTTTTGTGTAAAATTACGTTTTCTTTTCAGAAAAAAAATATAGAGAGAGATTAACCCAGAAAGAAAAAAATCAATCTTAGAATAAAATTTGATCCAAATCGTTGGAATCGTGTCCAAAGTACGTGAAATAAGTTTTTATGTGTACAAGAATTGATCGTTTAAAGTTATAAGTATTGGAAATTTTGTGAAAGAGAGCGTAGTAGTAGCTACGCTCTCTTGTAGTAATGGAAATGTAGTGGAAAAGAACAAATCGTTGTCATAATTACTTAAGTATTTTGAAATAAATGAATTTGAAAAAAAAACTATGCTTGTATTATAATACATTTATTTCTGCTAGAAAGAAAATAGTCGGATTAACTTGTAGAAAACTTTGACTTCAATTGCATGAAATGTATACTTTAATTTCATATATTCACATTTCAGAAAAATAAAAGCTAACAATCCATTAATATGGCATTATTGACTTGCGTTTGACAGTTACTTATATTACGTTGCTAAGCTACGCTATAAAGCTAATATTTGATTTTTTTCATCTTGTTTTATTTTAGCTTTATGATCACTGGCTTAGTGCTTATTTGAAACCTGAGTAAGGTGATAAATGTCAATGTAAATATCTCATTATTACACCGTTTACAGGCTTTTTCTAATATTTTGAGAAACTGTAGCCTGTATTTGAATTTGATATCCGTGCCGTGATAAAGAAACATTATCCTAAAATATTGAAAGTATTAAAAATGCCTATTATCCCAAATTTCAAATTAGCGTGTAAGAAACTGCTTTATTTCACAATATAAATTCTGGTTACCCAATAATTGGACTTTTAGATAATAGTTTGTGCCATGATAGGCTATGACGAAATTGAAACATTTGAAATAATCTGACAAAATTTAGAATGGATTTTCTGCCTTGTTATCTCAAAAATTATTTTTAGTACTGTTAGTATAGCTAAAATTTAAAATTTTAGTACTGTTACTAAAGGTACAATTTGAAAGTGGAATTTTAGTAACTAAACTAATTTTTTAAAAAAATTAAAATGCTTTCTAATATTTAATACTTTGAACTGTATAGATAATGGGCTTATCTTAAGAACTGAAATTTTAAGAAATAAATCTTTCATTTTCAATTTTAATCAGTTAAATGTACAGTTGAATTTCAAAGTTCCTCCACTATTGCTTTTTAAAATCAATGGATGATACATAAACACGTCGAACGCAATACAAATCGTTGCATAGTAAATTTAACAAAAAAATCATAATAAAACTTATAAAATTTAATTTTCATTAGATAAATAATTACATACCAGTAGCGCTAAATTGAAGATCAGAATTAACGTGTACACATGTCGAACTTTTTATTGGTTAAAATTTAATATATGTTTTGGCTATATAAAAGATTTGCTGTTATCTGAATGAGGATTAGTTTATTAATGATAATTTGGAGAATCCTTGGATTAGAAATCTGGAAATCGAGAATTTTTGCTATCGGGAATTTAGGCACCTAACTCTCATATCTTTGTCAGGCATATTTTATATATTAGAGAATTTAAATGGTTGCAGTATTTGACGATTTTAAGCATTAAATCTGCATTCGTTATTTTTGAACACAGCTAATATACTTAATCATATCTTTTTTAGAAACAAAACGTCGACAGAATATTTTTCTTACAGCGCGTCTCATTTAGAAATTACAGCAACGACAATTTTTCGCTTAGTGAAATTCTACTGAAAAATTTAGTAATTTTTTTTTAATTTTAATTTTATTTTTTTATTTTTTCGTAATTTACTGAGAAGACTAACACTTTTTCTTAATTAATTAACTTTGTATTAAATTCAAAGCATAGCCAGACGAAAAGTAAAACACAGCCTACATAATAAATAATAAAAAAAGACTTATTTAGTTTAATTTTTAAAAGAATTAATTGTTTATTAAGCACAAACATTGGTTGTTCGCAGATGAAAAACTTGAAAGATCTGTTATAAGAATCGCTTTACATACCGTCAACCTAAAAAATTAGCCAACATGACCATGAACAAAAATGTCAACGAAGAAATTAATACATTAAAGGAAAGAGTAGTTTTATGATGTTGATCTCATCGAATGTTTCTTCTTTCATAGACAGGCTCTTTTATCCCGAATAGATCTTTATAGAGTAAAATGTAAGGTGTCTACAGATTTGATGATATTATTTTGTTCGTTGAATTCATAATTATTTTGTAATATCTACATTAGTCTCTTCATAAAGAGCGTAACCATTATCATTGTTTGCTTCATCATCATTACCATATGATATAGTATCTATTGTCATACATTAATAATAGAAGTTATTGACTAGATAGTTCTTGTCCTGCTTTTTTTATACTTATTTATATTACTTTTTGTCAAAGTAATATAAATAAGTATAAAAAGTAGTTTTAGTAAAATTTTCGATAAATTCATAGCAAATGTTTTGTAACGACATCATATTATTATTATTATAATTTTTTAAATTTTATTATGAACTCTAAAAATTGTTCTGCTCTTTTTTATTCATTCAAATTCCCATGGGATTGAAATTCATCAGATGCAGGATGAAATTCTCTAGGAATATTATCGTTGTTAATCTTAAAGAAATTCAAAAAAAAGTTCAAATTAAAGCATTACGATAACATAAATCTCGTAACTATATCACTTGGTTATTTAATTTATTATAAATCAATTTGGATTTCCAAAGTTCTTAAATATTAATGAACAATTAGTGAGACAACTGGTACAAGAACGTAAACGTACAAATTACAAAAAATACCTGCTATTATTTTACGGTTTGAAGCAATATTATAAATTCCAAGAAAATTCACAGAACTTTTGTCAATAGGCCCTTTACTTTATAGTAATTATTATTTTCAATTCTCTTTCAGGCACTTTTTTAAAGTCCAAAAATATTTACTTCGTTTGGTATATTAGTTTTCCAGGGAAGCAAAATTATTATTTTTTCAATATATTCAATTTTTCTTTCTAGAAATAACTGTAAAAGCCATGGAAACATATAAAAAGGTACTGACTCAATGATTTTGAGTATCGAATATTTGTCATTCAATATAGTTGATATTTTAAGATCATAAATATTTTTGTTTATAAAAATTATTTTTTATTAATGTATATAATGTGCAATTGTTGATCTTTTGAATACTTTACACTTCCTAGCATTCTTTTCAGGCATATTCGTTATATTAAGAAATTTTACCACTTAATCTATCAGTTCGTATTACTGTCAATTTTTTTTCCTTCGTTTTTTATTTCAAAGTTGTACAAAACATTAAAAAACTTTGCGTTCTTCATCTGGGCTTAAATCAAAACAACTTTTCCCTTTCTTCTGTAAATATATAAATAAACATCATTCTAAATTATTGTGATTTACCTCAGCTTCATATGAATTAGTTGCATCTTCGTTTCCGTCTAAAAATGGCTGTTAAGGACATTAATATGGACCGTTTGTGACTTGGATTTGTTTTTGATTGCAACGTAACAAAACTTTCTCAGTAAACCAACCTATCTTGTTAATTGGAATTTACGACCGCACAAATCAATATTTGTAACTGCTTTAAATTCTCATAAAAATATGAGAGTAAATATTCGATCCATAATAACAGAAAAAAATGAATTTATGATCCAAAACTAAATTTTGCTATTCCATTAATTTATTTGTAACATAATTTTGCTTGATATACAGTTACATTTTTGCTTCTTATTTGAATGAAACATTTTCTATTAAGAAAGGTTATTACTTATTCTAATAATAGAGAATTACAAAGTACCTATACTTTGCTACAATCGAATACGAGCTCCAATCGAATGGGGCAGTGATTAGCTTTCAATTATTGCTTCTTGGTTATTGATTTATCTTATTGGCATACAAAGCTGAGTTACATATTTAAACAATATAAATTATACATTTCTATTTATAATATTTATATTAATATTTAATATTAATATTTTTATTACTATATAACATTTCTATATTTCTATATCTATTATGTTGCAAATTAGTTTATGGAATAGCAAAATTTTGAATCATAAATTCATTTTTTTCTATTATTATTTATCGAATATTTACTCTCATATTTTTATGAGAATTTAAAGCAGTTACAAATATTGATTTGTGTGGTCACTTTTATGATAATCGATTTAAAATATAAAAATATTTTACTGCACTTTGATGGATAACCGATATGAAATAAACAAAATATATGGATTATCTGAATTTGTTTAAATTATTATTATCGATAAAAAAGAACAAAAATATGAATATGAGACAATTTCTTTGGGATTGCAGGAATAACAGATAATTAGGAAGACAGATTTGATGATTTTTTTAAATAATTGTAAGATTTTAATTATAAGATTTTTTTATAAAAATCAGTACTTTCACGCAACATTACATACACATTTGGAAAAACTTTTAAGGAAAACAAAGCGATGATACAACAACAGTAAAATTATTTTAAGTTTTTTAATTACCTTAAAATAAATCTAGTTATCTATTAATAAAATGAAAAAAGTGCCAAATATTGAATTTCTCAAAAATAAATACTTTTTTCCAATTTAAAACCCTAAATTGAATATGCCTTCTCGAAGTCAAATTTTGAGCTGAATTGCAACTCGAACTTCTGTATCTTGTTTGCATCTTCCCTCTGGCTGTAACAGAGCAAGGGCTCTAACAAGGATCAAATCCAAAATCAAACCCAAGAGTAAAGAAATAAAGAAAGAAAAAGAAAAAAAAGAAAATCTAGACAATGTTAAATAAGAAATGATGCTACGAAAGAAGAACTTTGTTATTTATTATCTTCTTTTGGGACTTTATTCTCCAGTTAGTTCCAGGGATGTGGAACAATCATTTTCATTCTGGCTGCGAGACGAACTTTCCAGAAGAATATCAAAAAAATGTAGCATGCTCAATTTTACTATTTTTATTTCTTTCTTTTTTTTAATCTTATTGCATTTTTGTATCATTCTTATCCGGGGAAAATCTATTCCGTTAGGGAATTAATTACGAAAGTTTCAGTTATGGTATCGAAGTTAAAGATAAAGAATTCTTCCGTGTGCATAGAAATGGGAAACGCCTTGGGTTCGTATTTTATTCATCATTTTCTAGGGAAACTGATTTGTGTAAAGCATTTCTGTCACGGATTGATCTAGAATATTACCTTTCATGATGAAAAATGCAAAATCAAAGAAAAAAAAGAAGGAATTTAATTCCTTTTGGAAATTCCGAATACGTGCCGAATATGCTAAAGGAAATATGAATATTTCCTTTTGACAAAAATAAACACTGTTACCAAAACATTTATGGATCTAATATTCCATGCAACCTCTAGAGATTCCATTGATTTTTATTCGGATATCAAAATTAATGATTTTTGTTTTGCGCTAAAGGAAATTATAACTATTTGAGCGTTGAATTGAAGATCGAAAAAAAAATGATCGAGAACAGCATATTCGGAAGGATGATGATTTTCTTATCGTTTTTTTTAACCTTTTTCTTTGTTTCGATGTTATAAATCATTGTGATATATATTTACATATTTTATAAAATAATTCTTCCAAAATATATTTAATATTTAAGTTATGTGACTACATTTGGGGGGAATGTAAAAAATAGTTATTTTTTTACATTCCTCCCAAACAACAAACATTAACAAGACATCTATGGATTTAGATTAACAATTCGTCTATGAAACCAAAATATATGAGTTAAGGCTACAAAGTTTTTAAAAACTTTGATAAAGTGTGTTTTTCTTTTACTAAAAGGAAGGTATGAAGTAACAATATCGACATTAGAGGTTTATCAAAGGATTAGTTATTTTTGTTTTGCACTAAAGAAAATAATTTTGAGCGTTGATTTGAAGATCGAAAAAATGTACTAAAACAGAATATTTGTAAAAAGGATTTTTTTCTTTTTTTTTTCTTTTTTTAACTTTTGCTTTATTTTGATTGTATAAATCATTGTTATATATGTTCACACAATTTGTCTAATAATTCTTCCAAAATATATTTTATATTTAAGGTATGCAACTATATTTGGTAAAAAATGTAATTTTTTTTAATGTTTCCATAAAAAAAGATTAACAAAATGTTTATGAAAACAAAATATAGTGGGTAAAGCCACAAAGGTATTTTAAAAATTGTGATAAAGTGTGTTTTTCTTTCACTAAAAAAAAGGTATGAAGCAAAAATATCCAACTTAGAGGTTCATCAAAGGATTTGTTTGAAATTTTGCAGACAATTCAAGAAATATATTATTTAAGTCCATAAACTAAAAACTATTTTCGTTCAAATTTTAAATACCTACATTTGACAGATATATAATATGAAAATTTTAATTTTTTACGCATTCTGAAGCACTAAAACAACTAAAAAGTATTTTTAAATAAAGTAATATTTACAGCGAGTTTATTCTCTAGTTCAAAAACTGCAGAATTTATTGATACACTAAAACATCAGAATTTCAATGCCAAAATATGGAATAAAATTTATGCAAATATATAATTCAATGTAATTTCTCCCCAAAATAGATTTAAATACCGCATTCTAATGCAAAAAACAATTGATTTTTCAGTATAGTCCTCTTTTTAATTGAAAAAAATTCCAAATGTTTTCTAAAAAATTCTTTTACTACTTACATTCTTCATAATATTAAACGACATTTATTTAAACAAAAAAATTTAAAAATATTTATTGATGAATTTTAATAATATATATACGAACAAACAAACATACTCTCTCTTTAACCCTTAGAAACAATTGGTATTAACTTAAAATATATATAAATATACGATGCAAATACCATGAAATGTAAGCATAATTTAATTATTTATCATAAAACTTAAAATTAAACAGCACAAATCCAGTATAAAACATTACATGAGATATCGAAATCTCTTTATTCTGAAATTATTATATATTTTAATTTAAAAAATCCGAGTAATAATTATCATTTATATAAAATCAAAAATGAAATTTTAATTTTTACAGTATCATTTTATTCAAAAATATTATTTATACTACAATCATAATTATAAAAAAATTTGACCAAATTGCTGCCTTAAAATTAAAATTTAATCAATTACCAATAAAAAATGCTATCAAGTTAAAAACTAATTTAGATTATATATTTTGATAACATATCAACAACGAAAGCTTTACAAATTATGATATTTTTGAATGTTAATATTTCAAACGATTTTTAACTGCCTCATAGAAGATAAATAAAAAATTAGTGGATGCATGGTCAAGACAGCCGTTAATTATTTAAAATTTATTTATTTTTTAATTTGATCAGTTCTTTCAACAGTAGTCTTTTGCTTAAAAGCATAGTTTACAATATATATTCCACCAGATATGACTAATAGGACAACGGTAACTAAATAAAATAATTCTTAAATTAATAATAATGGATCCATTTATACAAAGACCAATAAAATATATTTTTTTATATCATCAAACTCAAGATTTACCTCGAAATCCAAATTTATTTTAGAAGTTTCAGAAAGTAAACGGATCGTTATTAGAATAAATACCTTGTGATACTTGGAAATATTGTTAAAATTTAAAATTTATTTCATATTAATCATATTGAAAATAGGGTTTTATGTGAATGCAAATGTATTTAGAAATAAAAATATATTAAATAGAAATATTTTAAATATATATTTTGTTTAACCATTGCATTATAATCTTTAAGCCCCCATTAATAAATGACAGTTGATAAATCAACTATTAATTGTCGATGATATTTTTTACATAGCTGCCTTTTATTAATTTCATTAGGTTAACTCCTTTGTCTAACTTAAAATTTTCAAATTTTTTATACTGCCATTATAGAAAATTAAAATTATATATATTTTTTAAAACATGAGTTTATAAGAGTAAATTATTTTACACCTCATGGGACATATTATTTGTATTTATATTGATCCATGGAATATGCTTTCTATTTATATTAATCCAGGGAGACGTTTTCCAAAGTCGTTCGTGTAAAGACATAATTTTACCCGTTTTTTTTCTCTATATAATTTTTACAAGAGTTTTTAAAAAGAAATCAGGGTAATCTAAAAATAAAAACATTAATTTTTTGCATTATTAAAATATAAAATGCTATTCATTGTAATTAAAATTTTACTAACCCAAAGTTATTAAATAAAAGATTACATTTAAGAAAGAAAAGAACTGATTACAATCCTGAAATTTAAATGATAATTTTCTTAATTTGCCTTTTGATTTGAAGGAGAGCTCTTAAAATAATTATTATTAAGGAAGAAATATTATTAAATATCAAGCCGATGTAAGCACAAGCTTTCTTAATTTTAAAGCATAATAAATGTTTTATTACGATCTCAGATTAAAAAAATCGAAAATGTAATTAATACTTATTCTGATGAGAATTAAGTAACGCAATCATTGTGAGGATTTGCCTCTACTTAATATATATCGAAAAGGAATTTAATAACTGAACTCATAATTGAACGGATTTACTCATTTTTTGTGTGGAAAATTTCATTAAAAGCTCCATCTTTTAATTAAAACGAATTATCTGAAAGATACTTAAATCTCTAGGAGTATCTTTAATTTTATTTAAAACTTTTTTTATATTTCCACGATTGTTTGAAGATATCGATTTTAAGCAACTAATTAATTAAAAATTTATTACGGGGAGATATATTATTGGAATGATGTTCTTTGATTTTTGATTCCATTATACTGAAAATATGTTTTTCATGTTAAAATTTTAAACTCCTTCAGTAAATATTTAATTCTACTAATGCTATTATAAATCCAGAAGTGAAATCATGTTTTGAAGGATTAACATTGAATGTAAGAATAGCCAAAACTATGAGCGTAAGCTATTATAATTTAACTCTTTTAGCTAAATAATTTATCTATTTTTAACAATGAATAATAAATTAATTAATATTCAATTACTTTTGTATTGAATTATAAAATTAATGTAATCAATGAATGAAGGAATTCATAATTAAATAAGTCTCTGCATCAGATATAAATAGATAATATAGCAAAAACATCATTCAGTTAGCAAAAAAATGTATAATTTAATTTATTATGATAAATGATTTATCGTTTTTACTTTAATTAACTTCTAATTAATATCTATGCTTGATTCTAGACTAATTTTATGATTCTTACGTGATATATAAAAGGATTGAATGAAAATTTTCAATATGATATAATGTAAAAAAGCGAGAAAAGATAAATAACCAAATTGTATATATTTCTGGAGTCTGATATAATATCTGTTTGCATTTAGTCCAGTTGTGCAGTAAAAATAATTGCATATTTATTTGTTAATTTCATTATTTTTATTTTTTTATTTCCATTATTTTACTAAATTTTGATATAAATATATGATTTCAATGTCAACATTATCTAACAATTTTTATACATCTTGATTATTTAATCATTCATTGATACAAAAGTAAGCTTCGAATTCTTTGACAGAAATTTTTGTATTTTAATGTATCAAAAATTCTGAATAAAATAAAATCAGTTGCCAAACTTCATTATTTAAGGTTTTGTGTTTTATAGTTTTGCAGTTTTTATTGTTTTGAGTTTATATTTGAAAAAAGTAGGTATGTTAGATTTTTTTTTCTAAAATCGATAAAAAATATTTAGATTCATTAAAATGTATTCTTGTGTTTTGATACTTAATTCTCATGGATTTAAATAATTTAAAAATTCCCTTTGCAGGAATTTTTTTTGAAATCCAAATTTACAGAGTTATTAAATCCTATATCAGAATGTATTAAAATTTGAAAAATCTAAGAATTTTTTATTGATTAAGATTTGTTTATTTAACTTGCTCAGTTTCAGTTTATTCAGCTCAAAGCAAATTTCAGGATTCTCACTTTAGAAATTAAACAGGATTAAACTTTTTCTAAAGTTAAATTTCTGAAATATTACACATTTTTTGAAAGTGTTAGTATATTCTGTTTAAGAGAGTGCAAAATAATTCAAAGGGTTTAATTCTTGTCAGTATGACTACTGCAAATGAGGTAACAGATGCCTTAATGTAATGAATCTTATACTGTTGTTAAAATACATTTTAATCAATATATTTTTTTAAAAATTTCTTACTGGGGGATTTGCTCCCTGCTCTCTTTAGTTCACCAACCCCATTGTTACTCTCGATGTTTGTTTATTTCAGAAAGCACGTTTTTAAGCTCCTCTTGTTATTTGTTCAGTGCTAGAAGCTTCCACTTTCCATGATGAGAACATATAGTATTTGATCGGAATATTTCTTATTCAGAGCACAGAGCCACACAATGATAACATTATATGCTTATACTTCCAAAAACTAAATAGAGAATCAATTTTTCACATTTTACCTCACGATCAATTGTTCTTTTGAGATTGATAGATTCTAGCTCGGTCGTTCTTCTCAATTTTTCTCCAACTAATATCGTTTCAAACTCCATTACTATTTAAATAAACAATGCAGAGTTAACACATGTATTGCATAGATAGTCAGTTGATTGGAGAAACTCAGACAAAAAAATTCCGTTTCACAAGAAAGACAAACAAAACTGGAGACTTTTTATTAATGCTGTGGTAAAAGTTCTGTCTAAAAGCAGAGTTAAAAAATGATATTGTTTTAAATTCATTATCTGTTATTTCGGTGTTAACTAAAACTATACTTTTTCCTTTTTTGTGTTACTATTATACTTTCAAGTGTAACATAAATACTTTCAAAAATATAATAATATGAACTTTCATTAAATATTTAAAACAATACTGACAAAACAAATCTTGAATTATTTGACTTACTGTCTACGAATCAGAAAGTGATTATAACTCAAAGTTTACATACCCACACATCCACAAATGTGTGTGTGTGCGTGTTTTAAAAAGAGAGAGGGAGAGATTTGATGAATTTGTGTCTGAATTTTTTCGAATACGGTAAAAAAAGCTAATTAAATGAAAGTCATATTATTAATCTAACATGTATTTCACGTATGAATATAACTCATGAATAACTAGTTTTACATATCGATCAATATTCATCAAATGCTTCATACAATCCAGTGACCATAAGTTTGAAAATTTTTAAAGTTCACTTTTTTTCCCATTAATTGATAAATAGGACTCTTATTTAATTTTCAATCATCTTGAGAAGAAGAAAAAATCCTCTTTTATTTTGTAACTGTTTAGCATCCAAAATGATTAACTACCTCATTATTACTTTAGAGGCGTCTAAGACACTATTAAAGTTGGGAATAAAAACTTCTAATGATGTCCGCCCATGCACGTTAATTTTGAAATTACTTTCTCTCTCCAGACAAATTGTCCAATGATCTTCCAACGTTTGGAATTTTCTCTTTTGTTTCTGATTTCAAGAATAAGGGGGGTCTCGAGATCACTTCTGAAATTTTCTAATTAATTAAATTGAGCGTAGGCCCTTCATCATTCACTTCACGCTCTGGAAACTTTCAGTACGAAATAATTTTTCGAGCCTCGGTCATAAATGGGAAATTGTGCCGCTTACTATCTTTATCTCCAGATCCAAAGCATTCCCCGAGTGCAAAATTGATTACCTAGTTTAAGAGTTAGATGTCCCTTTCTTAATGGAAGAATGCTATTGTAAATTGATCGGCATCAACTGCTAAAAGCGTTTAATTCCAATTTTTGAGATCTGTGAGTGGATTAAAAATGATCAAACACAAAGGTAATGTAATGAATTCACTAATGACTTGTATTCAAATATTTTTAAACGAAACTCTTATGCAATCGGCGATCATCTATTCATTATAGTAAAAAATAATAATATGAGTAATTGAGAATTCTAGAATATTTTATTTAATAGAAAAATAAGAAATGTAATCCCTTAAGCGTCTTATTCAAAATTTGAAAAGTGAAATCTTTAGTTAATTTATCTGAGCAAACATTTGTAATAATTGGAAAATACATGAATAATTGCAAAGTTTGAGTTTAGGAAATAATTAATTATTGTAAAGATTTGTTTTTTAAATTAGTTTAGTGGAAATATAAATGTTTATAATCATATTAGTTCACTTGAATATTTTTAATAAAAATTATTTATGTAAAACGTTTAAATGATATTAATTCTAATAAAAATATTAAATTTCTGTAAATAATTATATATGCTTTATTTGGGTTTGTAAAATATAAAAGTTTTTTCTTCTGGAATTTAATTTGATTTAATTAGACATTTATTAGCTCATAATTTTAAGAAATACTCTTATATATGTAAAGCTTCAGCACTTACGTTTTCAATTGAAATATTTTTATCAAATTTTGGTAAATTATTAAAAATAAACTTATTTTAAATTAATAATCTAACTCAAATTTTTTAAACGCAAAAACGCAAATTTTTCTAACGCAAAAATTTGCGTGAAATTTTTTAATTTCACGCAAATTTTTGTTACTGTACATTAATCATTTTGTCCTCTTCCTGATAATTTGAGTTAAAATGTAGAATAATTAGAAATGTTTCTAATGGTTTTGAAAATATTTTTTTAATCTCCTTATTGATTTCAAAATTTAATTTTAAATTAAATATTTTTATCAAAGACGCTTCCTGATAAAAATCTTACTAAAAATAATTTGATATTTTTTTAAATAATTATTTTTTGAGAATATTTAAATATTTTTCATATTTCTAAAATAAATATTTCTATTTTATTTTACTAATAAAATTAAAAAAGGGTAAAAAAATAATATATAGAATTTTATTTGACTATATAAATATTTGACAGAAAAGCAAATTTCCTATAAGTTAATCAATAAAAAGAATTTTCTAGAACAGAGTTATGGGCTCTTTTCCAAATCCTTAAAGCGCTTCCTTTGATGAAAGTATGCATTTTTCAAAAGAAATTTACATAATTTATGATGATAAAAAGCACAAGGTGATAAAATAGAATCTTAACGCGATAATCAATGAATAAAAAATATTTTTTTTTATTTTAGTTACTTTATCTTAATTACCATTTAAAGACGATAAATTTATTAAAAATTATTGATTATATACACATACATATAGATATATATAGATACGCCCCTATTATTTTGTTAACCAATTTCCCAGTTTTCAGGAGACAATGTGAATTTGATATTCTACTATTAAATAATATTAATTAATTTAGACGCTTTCTGCATCGGTTTCAAATTTTAATTTTCATTGATTTATAAATATTTTTTTTTAAATTCCAATTGACTTTCTTTTTTCATAAATATCTTTACGCGATCATTCATACACAAATTCTAACAGAAAATGTATCAAAATTCTTTTTTTTTCAATATGTAAGATAATAGTTTTGCTAAAAATTAAAAAAAAAATTATTATCGAAATTATATGGTACATTAATTCTATAGCCTCCTCGTAATAAAGCATATAGTGCATTTAATTTTACTAATATTTGATACCTATATCCTGAAAATAAATTTATCACTATAAAAAATAGAATTTTTTAAAAAATATATAGACTGGTATTAATATTGTTTCATTAAGTTATTTAAGTTTGTAAAATTATTTTACTGATAGAGGAATATGTACATTCATTTAAATTTAAGCATCCATTCTAATTTAGATATTACTATTACACTCATTTTCATAAAAGACATCATTTATACAATCCACGTTTTTATTTTAGCAGCATAATAAAATTAATAAATTTTATTAATAAATTTTCATAGCTCAATAAATCAGATTTTATTGGTTTTCATGCTTTTTTTAAGTTACTGTATAATTTTTATTGCTATATGACTTAATATACAAAATATTAGTTTTCTACTTATATTAAATGCTTATTTAATCAAATTTAAATCTTATTGTACTCACGTTCTATAAAACTTTAAACTCTCCCGTTTGAAAAATATTTTGATTAATAATTTTTTTCATAACCTTACAATTATATTATAATATCTCATAAATAATATAAACTTACATGAATCATTTGGTCCTTAATATTTATTTAGGATATGCACATATAGAGAAACACAATAGATAAAGTAAATCATAAAATGTTGAAAACAAAATATAAGGAAGCGTATAATGTACTAGAAATATATTTATATACTTGTTGATTGAGATAAAAATTATTTTTTAGAAAAAAAAATTAGAATGGTATTAAAAGATACAAATGATGAAAACTTTTAATTTCAATTTTCAAAATTACCATAATCTTTAAATTAAAAAAAGGAAACCTAAAATTAATATGCTGACAATTAGAAAAAAAAGCAGTATAAAGAATATCCAGATAAAAAATATAGATAATTTTTAATTAAAATCTCGGTTTTTTGTTATTAATAAAATGCCTTATTTGTTTTTTAATGAATATGAATGCAGGCCCAAATTTAATTTATAAAATTCAATGACAAATAATTAAATTATCCTTTAATCTAATCAAAAAAAGTTGGGAGAATAACATTTTTATTTTAACCAGATGGAAGCGGCAAGTCCATTAAGGAGAAAATATGATTTTTAAACATTAATAATTCAGAACGACAGCATTACAAAGATGTTTTCATTAATCTTATTTAACTATAACACGTATCAAAAAGTTTTCACTTCATTAGTTTAGTGCTATCTCAGATTAGTGAATTATTTATCATTAATAAATACACATATTTCAGCTTTATGTTAATTTGATGGAAAAAGAATCGATGCGAAAGAAGATAAATTGCCATTTTCAAAGAAAAGAAGATCGCCACTTCCTATGAATTTCATTTAAAACTGATTATAAGTCTATCCAAGATGAGATGATCGATCATTTTGGTATCCATTTTTGGAAATATGATTTTTGAGCACAGTGGTGTTTATACTGTAAAATCTAAATAAGCCATTGAAAGTAAAAATATTCGTACTTATCACACTTATTTGGTGATTTATTCTCCTACGAAAATTTCACAAAGTTTTGTTCTAAATTAAAAAGATCCATTTTCTAATTTCTCATATGCTGATGTTTAATTTTTACGGTTATTAAAGCTTATTATCATCAGTTTTATTTATTTATTATTATTTTTTCATTATCATTCTGACTGATTATTTTTTACACTTATAAAATTCACTAATTCTTACAGTTTTTGCAATTATGATCTTCTCTTATACAATTACTATCTGAGTCCAAATATAAATTAAACTTGATACATTTGTTGATTCTTGACTTATTCATTTGTAGTAAGATATAATTTTGCTTGAATAAAATATTTTTAAATTGAAAAATATTTGAATATTTTGAAATTATTTGATACATTTCAATAACTATTATCAATTTAAAAATCATTAGCACATATAACGGAATCTTTTAATTAGTTAGAAAAGTTTTTTCAATTTGTTTTTTGTTTTTTTCGTTTTTAAATCTATGAGAAAATAGTTCTATTTAATGTAATAAAGACAACCTTTGTGACTTGAATGTATATAAATGTAATCCTAAACTAAACATTAAGTGTTGCCGGTTTTAACAACTCATATTTCTCCATTTTGTATCAAATATTACCATGTCTTTTGCTTATGAAAATCGTGTCGGAATCATGTTATATAACAAATAATGTAGAAAACATTTTTTTAACAATTTCTTCTTAGGTTAACAAAGAAAATTTTTATTTCAGTTACTTTATATTAAACAATTACAATTAATATAAATATATATATAAATATGAGAGAACCACATTACTAAGCAACCAACTAGAAAGTGAATTTTCTGGCAATTATCCATTATCCTTTCTAAATACGGTGTTCTAACTCTCAGTCCAGGGGATGTGAATTCAACGCCATACCAACCAGACTATCTCGACCTAAAAATTACAATTACTACAAATAATTGATGAAAAAATTATATTAACAATGAATTTTTAATGACAATTAACCAACTGTTGCAAAGCAAAGTGATTGATTTTTCTACATAATTTGGGGTAACGCAATATAGACTAAAAATTTATAATTTTCTTTATTCTGTATTATTTTAATTGGAAAGTACTTCAAAATGAATTCGAAAAATCGATTAATTAACGATTTTATACTTTAAATGCATCTTATCTTATGAAAATAAATAGAATTGTTTAAAAGAATCTGCCGAAAACATGTTAAGCCTAACCTCATTAATGTGGAAAAAAAAGCAAACTGAATTCGTTACTTATTTGGTGGTGGTGAAATGAAGATTTTTGGCGAGAAAGTTAGTTTAATTAATTAAGAAAAAATGAACGGATTAATATTTGAAAAAACTGTATTAACATCAAATATCATCCACTATAACTTTTAAAAAATTTACTTAGCTTAATTGGATGAATAAAAAGCATTTTACTACAGATTGAAAATTTGAATAATATAAAAATATTTAGGGAGAGTATGAACTAATAATAGGAATTGAAACAAGAACGGCGAAATATCATACCAATAGACAAAATAACAATGTTACTTTGTCCAGTCTTATTTAACTTATCTTGGAATTGTTCTGCCATCTTTTTGAAACTTTACTTACAAAAAATCCTTTTACTTGCTATGAAACTTAAAAACAAGATGATAACGCCTTAAAAAGTTTTCTTTTTATATTTCTTCCTACCTTTTACTTAATTATCTAGAGTAAAGAAGGAAATCTAACTTTCCTGATAATGAGCTTGGATCAATTCATTTGAACGACAAAAACACTTCTTTCCTAAAATGAGTTTTGAATTAAAGTTGAATTCACCATATTTTTTCACGCCAGCAATTGGAAGATTCGTGTAATCATCAAAATTGTTCAGATGTATTTTTTGCTTTTTTAAACGCTACAAGCTTTAAGTAGTGTATATCATCCTAGAGATTTTTCATCACTGTTTAGAAAAATGAAAGTTGCCATTTTTTTCTTAATTTGTTATTTCTGTTCAAACTTCTAATTTAAGTTTTAAGATAATCAGTTTATTATTTTATTTATATCCTGCAAAAAGTATATTCTAGTAAGAATTTTTTTTTCCTTTTTTTATTTTAAGTACTTTGATAAATTTCTGTGATTATTTTACCATTCTGATTTTATTTCAATCAAAATTTTGTGAACTCTTAAAATATAAATGATAAATTATTAAAAATTCTAAGGATTTAGCCCGCACTATGAAAATATTACGCTTTTTATCGATTAAGTTTTTGGTCTCAATAGTTTTATCTATTAATTATATCACTAAATGAGTACTTGTACAATAGCAATAACAGTACTTCCTCATGCATATCAATAATATGTGAGGAAGTCAAATCACATAATCTTTTAAAACTATGTGCCTACCTTTGGAGACTGTTTTTTAACTATTTAAATTTCCAATATTTTTTTTTATTAAAATGGGGCATAAAACTTTAAATTTAAATATAATTTGCTTGAATTAATCATTATTAAATTTGGAAATATTGGCAAATATTAATAAAATGTTAGTAAAAAAATGACAACCTCCATAAACTCTTTAATAGAAATTTTAATAAGAATAGCTCAGTAACGTTTATGCAGTAATTAAATAATTGTGTTTTAAATTAAAAAATATGCTAAATTTTCAAAAGTTTTAAAAATATTTGAAATTTTGTGTAAAAACTCATTTTAAAAAATACTCATGGTTTTTTTTTCACAATAAGGAATAAAATAAAATAAAATGAAGGTGGAAATTAGAATTTATATTATAACACAAAAAATTTATATTTAAAAACACAATCTCAATATTTCAATCAAATATCTCAAAAAGATTATTTTTGTGATGTTTATCGGAATGCAAAATACTTAAAAAACCACACATTTAAAGATTATAATACACCATAAAAATTTTACTTATCTTTTATTCTTAAAATTCATTACATTTGTGTATCAAAGCCTCTTTACATTTTAAACTAATTTAGATTAACTAATTAACTTTTTTCTGGTAAGTTTAGTGGACGGTAATGATTGACGTCGTGATTTCTTAATGTGCTCATCATCGATTCCCATATAGCTTTTGAGTCAAAAGGATTGATTGGAAAATAAATAAGGATTAAACAATATGGTTACCGTGTATGCACCTTAAAACAAAGTTCCCTATTCCACAAAATGTTCTTTAAGTAATACTGACTACAAGATAATGTTGAAACTTTCATTATTGTTCTGTTTCATACCATGCAAGCTTTTTTTAAAATAATTTTCTGTCACAGAATTAATAATATGCTGATTTTACCACTTTCATGACAGAGCTAGGATGATCTGGGGATTTTTCTAAATATTCTGTGGTCGAATGATACACAACTATCTGGTTAAAAATGGGGCTAGTTAAATTTGTCTATAATTTTGAACTGTGAATCAGCTAAAAGAAAGAATGCTCTGAAATTGCAGAACAATTACATTTGAAAAGAATTTAAAATATTCTCATTAAATTTCTCTCTTAAATTCCAATCTTTAAAAAATATGTTTTACCTAAATGATTGTTAAAATGAAATTATATATCAACGAATGAATTTAAATTAGACAAAACCAACAAACATATAACTAGGTTACTGGGTGCATTTAAAAGCAAGCTGATTAAAAAAGCGGCTTACAAATGACAAATATAATTAGAGTAAATTTTTCTTATCGATATTAACTTTTTTAATTTTTAATTTTAGTTTTCTAGAATGAATAAAGGCAAAACTGATTAATTAGATTAATTTTTGATAATATTAACTTAATTTTAATAAGATGTTTAATGCTTCAATGCTAGTGAAATTAATGTGAAAAAATGAAATCTTCTGTGCATATTTCAATGCATCATGCCAGAACATAATTTCTTGAACGGCCAAGCACCACGTGCTCGTGCATTGTAATAGTTAAATTATATTTTTATTCATTTTTATTGTTTCCTTGAATGGGTCTCTTTAGTATTGTCTAAGATAAAAAAAAACTTTGTCTCGCATTTATTATTTAAAAAAATCACATTTCCTATTTATTTCCTTTCATATAATTACGAACTCAAAAAGACCTTTTTCTGGGTTTTATTTGTTACAGTCATTAACTATTTTTTAATCAGAGCTTTTGTAAATGCAATGGCAACAGGTTATTAAAAGCTGAATTTTTGAGATGCTTGTGCAGATAATAAACTTTTTTATTTTTCGCCTACGGAATTTTGTTGAGGCCACAAATCTCATTCCCAAAATGACATCATGCTCTAACATGATAAAAAAATATGATTAGATTTTTTAAAAAGAAATGAGACACATATGTAAGAAAAACAATTGTAAAATGTATACATAGTTTGAAATATAACTTTAAATCAAAGGCTATGTTTTTTTTATGAGATAAAATCTAAGATGGTTCCAAAAATTTAAAAAAAAGCGTATAAATAAAACCTGCAGTTAAAACTCTGAAATCCACAAACCTCCTAAATTGTTTCCTGATGTGAGTACCAATTTTTTTTTCTATTCATTACCTATATGATCTAGAAAGACAAGTGCAACGATATTCTCTGTAAATATATGTGAACAATTACTAATGGCCACATATTTCCATCTTTTAGTTTCCATTTCTATAGCACAGCTTCAAAACAGTAATATCACTGCATTCCAGTACTTTAGGATTCTAATCAATGCAATGTATCGTTTCCTCAGTCTCTGGAAAGCTCATCCATTGTTCCAATATAGTGTGTTTAGTTTGACTGTTAGTGGGTTTTACGCAATTTAGTCATTGCAATATATGTCAATTATTCACCTCAATTGCTAATCTCCGATTAATTAAAATGCCATGCGAATCCATCTCCTATTCACGTAATAAGCCATCTGCAAATTCTTTTGAAGAATTTGTTTTGTCTTGTTACAATACTTAGTAATAATGACTAGAAATTAAATTTTTATGAAAATAAGTTTTTATATTACTGATTTGAGTTAATTAGCGGCCGTAAATTAATATTCAAGATTGTGTTAGAACATTGAATATTTCTCAATATAATGGGTAAGTAGTCGATTCCTGTAAAATAGTTTGCTCATTTATTACCCTCTTGAGGCTTACATTGCACCATCAAATAATTTCTTAGGATGCTAAAACAGCGTCGATGCCTGTGCCAAGGAAACTGAATAATTTATTTATAGTCATGCTTTAACTTTTTATCTTATTTAAAACCCGAAAACGAGTTAATATTTAACTGGAAGCGTTTTTCTTCCCAATTCAACTCCGGGCATATGAAAAATAAATCCTTTACCACTCTGTATTATTCACTAAAAACAAATGTTTATTATTGTCTCAAATAAATTGTTATCATTATCCCTCACATTAATTTCTTTTTAAAATGTTATTGTATATTTCAAGGATTTGCTCATATCTGCAAATAATTGACGTTTGATCTGTAGTTCAGCAGGCATTACACTTGTTTCAAAAGTATTATTTTTATAAACACATAAAACATTTTGCTAGTATTGAAAATAAAAAAAAATAATCGAACGTTAAGAAAATATAAATTATTATTATCATCTTAAATAAATGGTTATTATTATTGTCTTACATAAATTATTATTATTATTCCTTCCATTAAATTTTTTAGAGGGGTTTTCGTAAATTTGAAGAATTTATTGATGTCCGCAGATAACTGGCATTTAATCTGTCATTTTAACAAGTAGAAATTATAGTTCTGCCGACAAAACCGTTGTTTGAAAAGAGTTATTTCATTAACACCAAAAGGTTTTGTTGCTATTGAAACTAAACCATATTTTTTAAATGATTAAACATTTACTTTAA
>JAOUZG010006535.1:2677649-2697981 GCA_026289955.1 Argiope argentata
ATAAAAAAATTCTGTTATTTCCAAAATAATGGAAATAATTATGGAAATAATGATCCATCCATATATGCAATTTTAATTTTTTTATTTTTTAAACCTAATTTTATATTTTAAACGTTTTAGAGCTTGTAAAATCTAATTGAAAACCAATCTTTAATTTAATTAGTCTTTAATTAACCTAATTATTTAACAGGTCTTTAATTTAACAAGTAAAAATAACTCAATTCTATAGTAATATTCGAGTTCATAATAATTCTAGCTACATACACAAGAATTATGCTAATGAAAATTAAAAAACCCAAAACCTATGCAAAAAATTATACAAACGTTTCGACTGACTTGCAGCTGAAGATGGCCCCACAGACAACTTAGAATAGATTAAATTTAAAATACATAGTACCAAAAAGCACTTTTGATGCATTTCTCAAACATATTAAATTCTTTCTAAGGAAATTACATTTGACTCCGAAACCGTCAAAATGCGAAAAATAAGTGACAACAACTCGTGTCAAACTGTTTCGTTATGCAAAAGACTCGGATGTGACAAAATCACGAGATTTAATATTTTGATGAAATAACTGCTGGCGGATACAGGCCGTTATCTTAGGAAGGAAACCTCCAAGTCTTGATGGAGAAAGTTTGGAAATTGTTCCTTACTTTATTGATTGCTTAATGCAAAGTAATCAGGTTATTAATTATCGATAATTGACATGAGCTATAATTTTCCTGGGGCTGTTGCACGAAAAAAGTTCAAAAGCCATTAGCCGGCACTATGTCTTGTTTCAGAACAAACTTCTTTTTCAGCCCCACTGATTGCCGTCAAAAATACTTTTAAGTGCAGGATTCTGCTATGCTAAGTAATTCAGTTTGATAGCTATCTGTTTCTCGTACAGCATGATGTAATTAATCTTCAAATTACTGGCACTAAAATAATATTAAAGATGAACTTCATCTAATAATGGATATAAGAATACCATTAGACTAAGATTTAATCTTAAATAAAAGTAAGAAAATGTAAAAAAAGTATTTTTCACTTTCTCGTAGTAAGAAATGATTAATCAGAATCTGTGAAATCTCAAGCATTTAGGTCAAGCTGAAATCATGGCATTATCTGTAAATATTCTTCATTTTGTCTTTTTCCTAAAATATTATGATGCACGGATTTTTGGTAATGTTTTTTTTAATATTCGTGGATAAATTTTAGTGAGTAATTTAGTCTGTAAAATCCAAGATTCATAAAGTAACACTTTTTAATTATCAATATAGCTTTACTAATTAATCTATTCATAATTATTATAGGATATTTTGAAAAATAAAAAACTTTGAATAAAAAGCAGTTTTTATTCACGTTTTAAATATTTGTAAAACAAAAAGAAAAGAGTTTTTTTTATTATTCATGAAAAATGAAATTGACATGAGCTATTCATTAAAATGAAATCTTTTATGCTTATTTCAATGTATGGTGTTAGAACTTAATTTTTTGAACGGTCAAGCACCACCTGCTCGAGCGAGTCCGATTATATTTTTGTTTATTTTAATGGTTTCATTGAATGAGTCATTTTAGAGTTGCAAACGATTAAAAAAAAACTTTGTCTCGCATTTATTGTTCAAAAAACTATAAAATTTAATATTTATTTCATTTCATATAATAGTGGGCTCAAAATGACATTTTTCTAGGTTTTATTTGCTGCAATCATTAACTTTTTTTTAAATCAGAGCTTTTGTAAATTTGTTGGCGACGTTTTATTAAAAGCTGATTTTTTAAGATGCTCATACAGATAAAAAAAGCTTCAATTTTTTGTCAAGGGATTTTTTTTAATTATTTTTCCGCCTGCGAGTTTTTCTTGACGCCACAAAACTCCATTCCTAAATATCATGTTCTGACATGATAATAAATTTTAAGTACGAAAATTAGGGCAAAAATAATCATATCGGATAATAATCAAACTCCTAAGAAAAGAAATTTTTAATAATAAGAAATTACAATTAAATATATTTTGAAGCATTTAAATACTTAATATTATTGGCAATTATATTTTTATATTAATTTTGAAATACTTCCTACGAATAGGATCATTAATGTAAATTCGGACACTTAAAAGCTAAATAAGTTTGAGTGTTGAAATTTTACTAGAACTCTTTATAAGTGAACCATGTTTTTCAGCCCTCTGGTGGAAGATATTATTGCTGGAAAAAGATTAGATAAAGGACACTTGGAACATGGATATTTACGCTTGTTCAGTGTTTGGATAAAATACATTGATTATTTAACAATGAATATGAAATAGATAAAAAGATGCACACTTAAATTTTAGTGAATAATTTAAGATCGAAAACTGTAGCCCTGTAAAAAGTTTTAACAAAATGTATTGACTTAAAGACATCCAGACACTTTTTCCTGTCACAAGTACATATTAAAAAAAAAACATTTTAATAGTTAAAATATATTAGTTAAATAATAAAAAAAGATTTTTTAACAAAAAGGATATTTATTAAAATTTTATCGCGATATTAATATTTTCGCAACTAAGAGTTTTTATAAATAAATATGTGTTAAAAGATTAAAACCCTTCTCATTTCTTCTTTGTAACCCTTCAACATTATTATCTATTAATATTGGATTCATTATTTTCTTCATGTTTATGAAAATACGAATTAAAATTTGATAATTAATTGTGTCTCGATTAATGAAAAATACTTTTATGTTCCTTCCTTCATCAATCACAACTGCAATAATTATTTTATTTAATTTTAAAAAGGTCATTGTTTTAAAATAAAACATTAAATATTTTGATAAAAATAGAAGCACCAAATAATATTTCATATATTTTCTCTAATGTAATTATCAGTGAAATCTTATTAAAGAACTTTTATCAGTTATTAATTAATTTTCCTGTTAAAGAGACATAAAAAATTAAAATTCATTATAATGTCATTGAATAAGGTTTTTCTTATTGATGCGGTGATATTTTAGAGCTAATTAATTTCGAATTTAAATTATAAAATGTGACATTTATAGAGGAAATTAATTACACATATTCATAATGATAACAACAATCTAGTTTAGTTTAAAACGAATCCTGAAATACCATTTTTTTTCTTTCTATAAAAATTAATTATACACTTATAAATATTTTACTAAGAATTTATTTATAATGAAGCTCCTTGATTATCAGCTTGGTATTTAGGATTAAAAACTGTTAAAATACAATCCATGTGAATTAATCTTAATGGTTTCTTCAACACAATAATTTAAAATAGTTTAAAATTTTGATAGTTTTATAACTAATGTCATTTCATAAGTCTTATGCCATTCTGTACTTTGCATTTCTCACATTTTCTGTCATTTCTTATCAAATTTGTGTTTTAAATTTGAAACGGAAATGATTAAATTTCACCTAATGCAAAAAACACTTTTGGTGAAACAAAACATATTTTAAAAAATCATTATTCACAATAGAATCTTTCGTTATTAAAGTCTTAATTAAATGCATAATAATATTTTTATAAGGTATAAAATATCTTAGATTGTTATTCAATAAAAGTTTACCTGATTTACCAAAAAATTATGTTTCTATTTTAGTTTTTAAAATTATGTATATCACATAAAAAATATTTTACCAATATATGTTTATATGTATGTGTGCCAATATGTGCCGATGTATGCATGCCAATATATGTTTATGTAGAGAAATTATGAATCTAAATTTTATAAAAATTATTTGTGTCTATGACTCATATTCAGTAATACGTTTCTGTCACTCTAACTTTCAAAAAAAATAAAAGTTTGTGATTTAGATTTTTAAAATATATAAACAAATAAAATGAAATCTGATATACATATTTCAATGTATCATGTCAGAATTTAACTTCTTGAACGGCCAAGCACCACGTGCTCGTGCAAGTTAAATTATATTTTTATTCATTTTATATGGTTTCATTGAATTAGTAACTTTAGTATTGCAAATGATTGAAAAAACTTTGTCTCGCATTTATTGTTTTAAAAAATATCCCATTTCCTATTTATTTCATTTCATATAATCACGTGCTCAAAATGATATTATTCTATGTTTCATTTGCGGTAGTGATTAATTAATCTATTTTTTAATCAGAGCGTTTGAGAATGCAAATATAACACGTTATTAAGAGCGTATTTTTTGAGATTCTTGTGCAGATAATATTTTTTTTTCGCCTACAAATTAAAATTTTTATTTTTTTCTTACGGATTTTGTTGAAGTCATAAACCTGATCCCAAATAAAACATCATGTTCTGGCATGATAAAAAACCATTTCGTTATTTTAAGTAAATTAGGTTTTGGAAAACTTCGGATGCTGACTGACGTATCTTCTTTAAAATGTCAATATGTTTATTTAAAAACGCCCGTTTTCTCGAAACCAAAATATTTTTTTAAAAAAAATTAAAATCTCACTTTAATTCGAGTGTAATTGTTTTAATTTAAAATGTTAGTATTTCAAGAAAATATTTTTATTTTATGTTCATGGAATTTAGGACATGAATAAACATTTACAAATGCTCAATTCTTCACTTTTTATTGATTCAAAGAATGAAATATAGATATTTATATTCTTTAAACCCTTTTTATTGAATGTGGATGCTAATTACTAACTTTTTTTTAAATTTTACTCCTTCAACCGATTAGACTGATATTCACTATATTTCAAATAATCTAGAAATGTATAATTAATAATAATATAGTTATTTTAAAAAGTCTTTTGCGCCATATTTTCATTTATTTTTCTAGAAAATATCATCTTTCATGTTCATTTTCTTTCTTACAAACATTTTCTAAAATGACGTTTTTAAAGGCTGTATTTGCAAAAAGTGTAAATCTTCCAATTTGTGTTTTTATCATCGTCATGTCATTATTTAAAGTTCCTTTAACGTGATTAATAAAAACTCCTTTTTTAATGTTCATTTAACGTGATTAATAAAAACTCATTTTTTAATACTCATTTAACGTGATTAATAAAAATTCATTTTAATGTTCACTTAATGTGATTAATAAAACCTCATTTTCTAATGCTCACGTAATGTGATAAAAAAAACTCATTTTTTAATGCTCACTTAACGTAATTGACTAATATATATATATTTGAAATTATTTTAAACAAGCAATATAAAAAAAATTAAGTCAATTACTACATATTGTCAACAAAGAAAAATTTTATCTCATTTACTTTTTAATAAATAATTCTAATTCATATAAATGATTTGTCAAAAAATTATTGTTTCCATAAAAACTGAACTCTTATTATTCTCCTTCACTTGAAGAATACTGTAATCCCTGCATTTTACCGATTGAGCTTCTGCCTGTTGATTTCAATTTTCTTTATAAACTGCTAAAACTCTATTTAAAGTATTAAAAATTAATTCAATTTAATTAACAAATTAATGTTTGAAAAACTGTATTAGAATAAAGTGTCATCCAAAACAAGTTTTATAAAAAAAATTGTGTAGTCTTTTTTAAAATTAATTTTTGAAAATTCGAGCAATATATATACATCGGGCGAGTGTGAACTAATATTAGGAATTCAAAAGTAAGACTAAATTTGAATATTATCAACGAATTCTTAAACATTTGGTTAATATTTTTTACAAAAATACGTACATTTCCTAAATAATTTTGTAAACTACATTTTCTTAATATGTAAAAAGGTTTCTCGCAACGAAATAAAAGTTTAAAACACTATTATTTTTTTAAACTTAGGTTGTTTTCTTGGAAAGAGAATAATAAATGGTTCTTCTTTTATTTCCAAAGCATATATGGAGTTACATGCAAGTTACATGATTAATCGTTATCAGAAAACAGAGTTAGCTTCTACGCATTCCCGGAGAATTAAAATTTTGTATGTCTGCACATTCTTCGTAAGCGTGAAGCATTTTAAAGATGATACCATTAGCTCCTTGAAAAGTCTCAAGCGAGAAAGCGAAGCATTTGTATTCTGCTCACTAAAAGTGCGCACTTTCGTCTATGTTTTAATTTAAAACGTGACTTTCTGGCGGTGTTATTTTACTATTAGTCATGTATAAGAGTTAAAAGGGATTCCTCCCTAAAAGTATGAGCTCTGAATAAAGATGGCATTCTCTTTTGAGTTGTGAACAAATTGAAATTTGCTCTGAGAAAACAGAAGATGGTATTAATCTTAACTAAAATCTCTATGAAATTTGAACTACTTGATGTATATCTGCATTCAAAATGCATTTCTAAAGTACTGAATTCTATCCAAAATTGAATATATTTTAGTTCTATTCAGTCTGGCAAATGTTTTTATTACTTCAAAAGTTAATGGAAAGAATATGCACTTAAATTTCAATGTTTATTTTTACTTTTAAATATATATAATTTAATTGTAGTTCATAAGTAAATCTGCAACTTTTTTGTATTTCTAGTGTATTTTTTTTTATTTTAATTCGTAAATTCCTATAAAAATAAGAGAAAAATAAAGTCAGAGGAAATCCATTTGTGCAAGTACAAGTATTACTACAGATTGTAAAATTCTAAACAAATACAATTTGGCAAACAGACTTAAAATGTAGAATTTTATTGGATTTGGAATCCAAAAATCACAATCGTTTCATCTTCTTTGGCATGCATTTAAACCTGATAACTCAATCGATTTAAAACAAGGAATTTTTAAATGACATGTATTTACTACAGTTGCTTCTCAATGTTAAATGTCTGGGGTTAATTGGCCAGGAAAAAACCTCCTAAAATCCATATTTGAATTTTTAATGTTAACTGCATAACATTATTAATCGCATAAAGTTGTATTTTAAAAAAAAGCCCAATTGATGTCAAAAACAGATATTTCGTAAATATAACCCATTGAAAAAATTTGCTATGAACAAAGTGAATGAAGAAGTTGCATTTTACTATTCTATGAATAACACAATTTTTTAGAGTGGGACATCACAAATAGCAGTTTGAGGACTTGTGGCTTTCAGGGCCTTGTTAAGGTTTAAAATGTCAGGTAAGAGGAAAAAGATAACATGTTTTTCATCTAAAACCATTTAACTGACCAGGAGCCCTAATTCCCTGATTTTGGAGTTATACAGTGGAAGAAAATATATAAATTGGTTTGAAAACTTCAATGAACAGGAGTTTTCCATGATAACTATATTTATCCGTGCAAATACATGCCTACTTACTTTTACACTCACCATTTCTAGCGCTTGATTTACTACTGAATAAAAAATCCAGAAACCCTTATTAGAAGTCATTTCGGCGATAAAGTTAAATTTCATATTAATGAATGTAGTATAAAAGGTCATAATGTGAGAAAAATTAACAAAAAGTGCTTAAAGGAAAAATATTAGAATAATAAAGATCGTTACTTCATTTATTTTAATTTTAAAAAAAATCAAAAGCATATTTTTATTGAATTAAATTGAATTTTTAGATTAAAATAACTTAATAAACAATTTAATCGACAGATTAGAAAATGAAATAAAATAAAGAATAAGGAGAAAATAAAATAAAGTGGCTCATTTTAATAAGGTACTATGAGAATTTTATCTGAAACCGATTTAAAGGCGAGATTTAAATTTTCAATATAATTTGAAATTTATTTTTCATTTATTTAGAAGTATAAGTTTTTGTATACAAAATGAACGTATCCTCCGTTATTATTTTTAAGATTATATTATCCTTGTTATTCCTCCCTAGCATGATTGTATCTGTATTGCAAAAAAAATTGCTGTTTTCTATACATTTTTTTAACTAAATACCTCTGTTAAGCGAGAAAGTTTCTTTTTTATAAAGTAAAGGGGTAATAAAATCGATTATGTCTACGATCTGAATCATAAAGAAATATATTTTTGAAACATATTGTAAAATATTATTTCAAAGAATTTCAAAAAGAAAAAATATTTTTATTAATAAAAAGGTTTTAATTTGTACATTCTTTCAATTCATTTTTCAAAGTTGTTATATAATAAACTTCAAAATAATAAAACAAGTTCTTTTATACATAAAAGGTTTTAACAGCAGTATTGTTGTCGAAACCTTTTAAAATAAATCCATTCTTCATTTTTTAAATATATATCAAATAAAAATTTAACGTAATATAACATTAAACAAAAGGATAATTTTTTTTGCAAAAAATACTACTACATGATTTTAAAAATATTATTAAATTTTCATTAATAATGATATTTTATTTTCTTATTTTAAAAGGACAATTTTTTGACTAATGACTGGCTGCATTCTTTTTTATAGGCTCTAAAAATTATATTGAATGAGATTGCTGTTATTAATTTTTAAACTTTAATTAAAGTTTGCTTTATTGTATTGTATTCTAGTGTAAATGCATTTGTAGCATTTGCTTAGCCCGACAATGAATCTAGGCAAAAGTTACTGTCAAATGCAAAAATTGTCAAAAAAAGTTAAATAATTAAAAAAATAATATTCCTTAACTCTTTGGGGAAAGAAGGTGTAAATTAAAAATATGATTAAGTTTAAGTATCCATACATATAATATATTATTAAAACATGGTACTATATGCTTACATTTTATTTTTCTCAAAATTTATTTATATTTATTTTTTGCTCATTTGAAATCAAATTGTTCCCTATGAAATTTGGTGTACTTTGTCCTCATACTATTTTCTAGGGATTGAATTTGAAAAAATTAGATTGAATGGACTTTTTAATTTTTTTACAGTCTGATGTTTGAATAATAACGTCATGAATTTACTTAGAAATAAATCCTTAATTGATTTTGGTTTGAAATTTTTCCTAAATTTTTATTCATTATTATAACCATAGGCTTATAGTTCATTCCTTAGGGGAAACAACAGAGATTATTTTGCTTAATTTGAAGTCTTTTAAGAATTTACTTAAATGTATATTATTAAATGCTTATTTTCAAAACGGTTTTAATGTTTATTTGAAATACAGACATCCTATTACTTATTTTGAACTGTTTTAAAACCAGAAATATGGTTTAAGTATGTCTACATCATGTGTTTCGAATAAAAACCGAAAGGTACTCCAAATATGTTCGGATACCTTGAAACATTTTCTTTTTTCATCTTTTAGTTGAAAGTAGTTTTTATCACTTTAATAAAATCTTTCCATTTGAAAATACAGATAAAAAAAATTTCGGAACAGATGCTGAGTTAAAATTTTTAACCATAATAATCATTTGTGAATTTGGCTTGATGATTTTACCTTATTCCCATTGAGTACTAAATTTCAGGCGATGCTAGGATGCCCCAATACTTTTTTTTTTTCATCGCGCTCTGAAAAATCGTATCTGGCTTTGCTTGCAGAAATGTGCAGGCTTATCTATTAGCCATCTTTTTATCGGTTTCAGTCATACCAGATCTCTATTACACACCAAAAAGGTACTTTTCTTAATTTTTGAGGGTTGGAAAGAAGGAATTTTTTATTAGCTCCTTTCTCAAGATTAAACAATAAATCCTACAAGATACTGTAATCAGTTAGATAAATTGAAAGATGGGATAGCAAAAAAAGGTGGGAGCATATTTAATGAGCCAAAAAGGTGTGTTTCATGATGTGAACACAAGACTACATATTGTATTAGTCGTACGTTAAAATCACTTACTGTTTGATTGGGGTGTTTTAACGCATCATAAATACTCTCCAGATCTCGCTCCATATGATTATTACTCTTTTCTGTCGTTTAAAAATTTTGTTAGCGATAAGTGCTATAAAACCATCAGTGAAATAAAAGTGCACCTATAGGATTATTTTCTGTCTAAAATACATTGTTGGAAAAAAGGTATAATGAAGAATTGAGAAATGGAAGAAAGAAATAGAGCAAAATAATGAAATAAATATTGTCTTAAACAGTAAATATTTTGTATTAATTCCATACTAGAAATGGGGAAGACACTTATGAGACACCCTAATAGATTCACATTTTATAAATGGTACCAGCAGAATAAAAACTATATGCCCATTAAATTTCTAAAAATGTACTTGCAACTTGCCATTCAAAGATGAAATTATCTCCGTCAAACTCTCTTTAATCAGAATAAAAAAAAACTATGCTTATGTTTCGGTCCAACATTAATTTTACGACTCACTATTTATTTTTTCAGCCAATAATTGTATTTATATCCATTAGTTGCTTATCGTGTTCTGTCTATTAAGAAGTTTGAGTTAGTTCTTTCTTAGAATCCGAATTCTCTTGAGCATTTATTTAATAATTAAGAAAACCCATGCAAAGGACGAAAATAGAATTCAATAATCATTCAAATATACACTAATAATTATGATGGCTCCGAATTATCAAATGAGCTCAGACTAAGCTTGTCAGGATTTGCGTTAATTAAATCAAATCTATTTTTTTTTCTTTTTAGATCCTTATAACTGAATTTATGCATTCTTATGCAAAGAATGTTAGCTATGTAAAAAGAAATAATAGAATTAAAATCACCTCAAAATAGATTTTTTTTGTTTTATGACATTTTCCTCCCATTAATTTCATTTTTAAGTATTTATTATATAATCATTTTGTTTCTGAAATAAATAGTCAAACTGTAGTACCTTTTAAATCATTATGTTTTAATAAATCTTTTACTTCCATCAGAAATTGCATCTTTGATGAGGATGCTGTAAATAAATATATTAATAAATATAATAAATACATTAATAAATATAAATATAAGGATATCAATAAATATAATTTTCATATGACAGCTTTAACTCTAAACTTTTGCCACTTTATTCGGTGAAGCAGAAAATAGTCAGCCAGAAGTGCATTTCAGAGATTAATTAAATCTTAAAACAATATTTCTAACATTGGCAAATTTGCCATTGTAAGGTCCACCAACTTTGTCAATCCTGCACACCCCACATAGCAACCCTTCTTGTGGATATACGCAAGAACGCGAAATGAAAATGGTTGAGCGAGAAGAGACATCAATCAGAGAGTCGTTGAGAGAGGGAATGCAGAACGAAGGAGAATTGCTGTGAGGGGAAATCCGAAATTGAAGACTAGATAATTCCGGAATTGACGAAGCAGGAATAAGGATGTCAGTCAGAGTTAGAATCGGGGTCTGAAATTGACGTAATGAGAGAGTATAGGTCAATCTTAGTCTAAGACTGACGAAATCGAAAGATTATGGGATAGTATTGAGTGTATTTCGTATTTTTGTTTTATGTGTGTGCTGTGCCCCGTATCTATATGTAAATAAAAATTTGGGACTGAAATCGGAAAGAAAATTCATTTTATCATCATTATTTATTTGTTTGTAAATTCTTTTCAGAGTTATTTTTATTTTTTCTACTGTAAACTATCCGAAATACAGTAGAATTTAATAAATCTCTTCTAGTGAGTCCAGTTGCTTTGCATGAAAGAAATTTTAAGAACACAACAAAATTTTGTTAAAAAAAAGAATGCTTTAAAAAATGTATGTGAAACGAAAACATGACAGTTAAGTATCATTAATATTTTTATTAAAAAAATACCTTTTTAATTGTATTGAAGTGTAAATAAAAATCTTTTACTTTAAAAGTTTATTAAATCATCTACTTAAAATTCTGACGACAAACTAAAAAATATTTTATCTGCTCTCTGACCTAATAAATAAACTGACTTTATATCAACTCTTTATTTTAAGGTTTAACTACTAAACGGCATAAAATTAATAATTTGGTCGCAGTTCGAAAAGAAATTAATAATTTCATTAATATAGACTAATGTTTTAACTTTTCAGTAGCTCGAAAGAAATCAGTTATTTTTTTTATCTAGTTTAAAAATTGCAGAACATATTGAAAAATTATTTTACTAATTTTGGTGAAAAAATATGTTTTAGATATTCATTGTGATGTAACCTTAAGCAAATTTAACCAGACTCTAATTTTGTTAAATAACTTTTAGGCGTATAAAATACTATTAAAAAGTATATAAAAGCAAATATAAAAAAGTAATTTAATTATATGTTAATAATAATAATAATAATTATTATTATTAATAATAATAATAATAATTAATAATATGAAAATTAAGGATGAATTACTTAATATAATTCACTAATAAAATCTTCTGAGATATTTGCAGAAATAAAAACAGAAACTGCATCTTTTTAGAAAAGAAATGAATGGTCAATTACTTTGCTTTCTTGAATTATTACATTTACCACTGTTTACATATCCTTAATTACATACGTTTCCCTTTCCTAAGCAATTGTTTTTTTATGCTTTCAAAGAAAAACATCTCCAATCTAGCAAGGCATAATATCCGCCTAATCCTACATCGTGTCTCCATAATTCAACAAATCCTCCAAGAGCCTGAAACGTAACCCACGTTCGGTAAACATCGTCTCAGTTAGAAGTATCGAGCAGTAGTTGTATAGCCTTTGAGGTTAGATCAAGCCTTAATGTTGCCCAAGAGAACATTTAGACGGTCAGAAGGAAATATAGCCTTTCCTTCAGGAAACGAATGGTCCATACAATGCCCATATATCTAAATTACTAGGTAACGGACGCGTTAAATATTTATTTAGGTATCGAGTAGAATTTTCTGTTAGAACTACGTCTGCACGTGTCTCCAGTTTCATTTAGCAGATAATTTATCAAAACTGCTTCAAAGTAGTGTTGTTCCACTTTAATTCGAAGGCGAGGAAGAAGTGGTAAAAATGCTGCCTCTCTCTCTCTCTTTGAAGATTACTAGAAATATTCAAATACTTTAGAGGATGCCTCGCAAAATGTTTGAGTTTTTCACTTTTTTCAAAGATAAAAGCGAGATCTTGTAATTACAAATAATGCATCGCCCTCTGTGGTAGATTTATGGATCCCGAGGGAACCCATATGGTTAATGGGCTGACAAGCAATTAATCAAGTGAGATATAAAAGAGAAAGAATGTGGTGGTTGCATCGAAAATGTTAAAGTATTTGATTTTTTTTCTTTGCAACTTCTGTGAAACAAATTGTTAGGGCTTCTGGAGAAGTAATAAGGATCTGTGGAAAGTATTAATGGAGGATATATTTAAAGAATGATTGGTATTCGACTTTTCTCATTTATCATTAAATTTTAACAGATTATAAAATGAGAAATATATCTGACCTTTTCTGTTTTTCTTTATAATTAACATTTTCTTTCTTTCTCTTAACGATTTCCTTATTAAATCTCCTGAAATAACATTTCTTTTTAAATAATAATGTTTATTCTAGTTTAAGCAAATATATTTCAACTCGTGAACGTGCATGAACAAAATATCCATCAGTCTTATTGAAGGCAAACTGCAAATTAATTGAACAAGAAAAACTTCAATAAATGGGATAAAATTCATTAAACAATGCTTTGTATCTTCGCTTAAAGGGAAATTTAAATATTTGTGTAAGCTTTTTTTGCTTTATTAAGATAATATTGATACAGATATTAAACATTCAATCAAAAAATTTGTATTTGACAAAAAACAAAAAAAACTAGATATTACGAATATCTAATTTATATATTTTATGAAACGATAACATTTTATTATTTCCTTTATTGAAAGATTCTTGCAATACTTTCCTATTCTCAACCAATAATTTTTAGAGTAAATAATTCTGAATTCCGATTTTGAAATTATTTTGGCAGATTAATGAAATTAGCTGAAATATTTCTACAAAGTTATGATAAATTTATAAATTCATTGAAGAAAACGTGACTTGGAATTCCAGGATAAGAAAAATAACAAGTATGCAAGTTAAATTCATTATACATTTTCTATACCTTATACTTTCACCGTGTGACCTTCTTCATAGTTCTTTAAAAAAGTATTAATATCTGTTGAATTCTGACAATTCATTGTTATGGATATTGTTAATTTTCAATAACTTCTAATTTCTTTTGAAATGCTAAGTAAAACAAGCAATTTTATATAATTTATGATTCTCCCAATATAATTTTAATTCACTTTCATTTAAATACTTCTTTTTACGTAAGCTGTACAGACACTCAAGTGCAAAAATGCGCTCAAACATTCAAAGAGAGAAGAAATATCAGAAATATTTAAGCTTTTCCATTTTTTTAATCCAAAATAGTTTAATATTTCTACTTATCTAAAATATATCTTTCAAAAACACTAAATAAAATCAATTGTTTTTTTTAAATATTATAAATTAAATATTAAGAACTTCTGAAAGCTGATACATTGACAAGCAGGAAAAAGCAATAGAAAATTATATCACTACAAATGTGATATTTCATAGGGACATAGCCTAAATTTATGCATTCATATTACACAAGCATAATACCCTAAGTGATTATACTAGAATAATTTCATAAGTGATTATACAATCATAAAATCACGTCATTATACAAGCATAATATCGTAGCATAAGTCATCATACGAGTAAAATATACTAACATATTCATTATAAAAGCATAATTTTCATAATATAAGGAATTATACAAGTATAGCATTCTGTAGTTTTAAAATAAAATTTTAAAGTACATGATCAAGTTACAGCATCCTAGCTGTAACAAGATAATGTTACAAAAAAGTCGAGTATAAAGAAGATTGGCAAAAAGCTTCTTTAGAAAATATGCACCCTATACTATAATAAAAACTAAGCGAAAAGTTTGATGAAATTGTCGGTAAAAATACTGAGTCATTTGCGATTAAAAATTCAAACGTTTTATGCAAACTTCTCAACTTTGCCTACAAAATGAAAGTTATTTCCTCAGAATTCCCTCCATATGCACAAAATGCACACAAAGTGTGCTTTTGCTCTAGGTTTATTTATTATTTTTATATATAAATGCATATTCATTGCTTATTTAAAAACATACACTGTAATATCAACATTCATATGGTGTGTGTGGAGAGATAGGGGGATAATAAAATGGTTAATATAATTTAATGCTTCTAATTTCAATGACATATTATTCAATCATATACAAACACAGTACGCAGAAGATTAGAATTCAGAAATTTGAAAATAATTCATAAATGTTTTCGTTTTCAATGAATAATTTTTCTTGTTTCCAATTCAGAAAACTCTTGGGTAGCAAAACAAGGCATGCTTTCAAATTGTACATGTTTGTTCTGGCATAATATTTCAGTAATTGAAATTAAGTGGCTAAATAAATTTATTTATTTAATTGTAGGAAATTAGGTGGCATTTCAGCTACAGAAATATTAATTAGTGTAATAAATTTCCTTGCTTTATCTGATTTACTCCAATTAAATAAATGTAACAACACAAAATATTTTCTTTTCAGCAAAATATTGTTATTATGATATTTTCTAAAATGGTCGCTATTTTGGGTAAAATTAAGTATTTATGTTGCAGTTTCAATGCTTTTATTTCCTCAAGCCATTCGCTGTATCTAAATACCATTAGGTTAAAGTTTTAGAAACAAAAGATCCATTCATTCTATCTTTATTAAATCTGACATTGTATGAATAAGTTAATTTTATTTATTCAAATATATCCATTTGGAAAGCGAACGTATGATAAATTGAATTTTCCTTCAATTAAAAGACATAATCAAGAAATGTTTACAATGAAACATATATTGTATTCGTTCTTAAATAGATGCTTTTAATATTTATTTTTGGTTCTAAAACAAGAATTTTATTTCTAAGAGTACTTAAAATATCTGCTTTCAAAATTCATTAGGGGATTCAAAATATTCGTTTTACATTTCATTGGATTCATTTCTCAATTTTTATCTATATTTAAAATAGCTTTTAACTAAAGTATTATCTTATCATGTAAAAATTGCCATAATTTATTGCAGGCATTGAAATCCTTGAAAGAACTATGAATTCGCTTTTATAGAAATCCATCTCATTTATAAAATGAATGTTAATTTTCCTCACTATTATGCATAGATTATTTTCAAAATCTTTGGATCCTTCCGATCATCAAATCATTACTAAACTTTCAGAAAAGGGTAATTCGCTCTTTAAAATTAATGATTTGACCTCACAAGTATTAAATTGATTCTAAAGCACTTTGTCCAATTATTTAATGGAATTTTGAGAAGCATTTTGCTTTCCTTAAGAAGTTCGTTTAATAAGGTTTAATTAATTTTACCTTATAAATAATAAGTACAAAATGTATTCAAATGAAAATGTATGAAGTGACACTATGGATATAAATTAAGACTTTATTCATAGTATACACCATAGGATTGAGGAAAAAGATCATATTCATTAACGAGAATTCCTGTGGCCATGGCAAGACCTAGCTTTCATATCACCCTTGAATTCTCCATCTGAATTGTAGAGCTTTCCATTCAGATGTTTTCATTTGTTTGAATAGTGCAATTATTTTCAATTTTAACGCAAAAGGTGTTCATTGTGGTTATTTTTATTTTATATATTTATGAATTTCATTGATCTCTTTGTGATGTATTTTTCGTGTAAAAGAAACGATGGCCGAATATAAATATTTCCTTAAGTAAAATATTTTCCAGCTTGTAAATGTTTTGGAAATCTACAATTAGTGAATATTGTAACCTGATTTCTGAGGCTAAAGGAGTATAAGATAAATAAAAATTAGTCAATAAAGGATTATTATTAAATAATAAGGTAACCGTATGTGATCTGGAAATTTATCTATTTTCTTAACTTCTTTAAGAACTCATGAATATCCTTAATATTCATAAATTATAATACTAAAATAGTAAGACAACCTTCTGATATTTGGATTTGCTTAAATAAATGATAATATTTTGTTGAAGAAGTCATCCATGCTCAAGATTTTCGTATTTAATTTAGTAGTTATAAGAAATTAATGAATAAATTAAATGATTTGTTTTCCTTAAATTAGCCTAAGTAAAACAAATATATATTTCGATGTATTGTTACTAGAAAATTAACCCTTTAAATGATTAACCATCCCCTTACTTTTTGGTCAAGAAAAATAATGTTTTTGACGTTTTATGTAATCAGGTTTTCATAAAGAATAAAACACAGATTATTTCATACATTTACTTATTAATTGTTTCAAGAACAATGAAAAATACTCAAACAAATAGAGAAGATACTTATACAAATGTAGTGCTGTGGGGGCTCTCCCCATTCACTATTCTATATTTAACTTAGACATACCTACATTTCCTATGATTTGTGCCTTACAAGTGGGCTGAAAATAAACAGTATATTCAAATATACAAATAGAATATAAAATCTAAAACAGAAATATTCACATAAATAGATAACACAGCAACAATAAAAATATAAAATCATAAAAGTTTGACAGTAACTCGAATTAGAAAAAAAAAATGCGAAAAACACCAAAAGATAAAAAAATTGTTTTATCTCTCAGTAGATAATAAAGTATGTCCTTTCAGTACTATTCTGTGCTATAAAACTTTCATTGATTTTCTTTTAATATACCCATTCATGTTATTCTTTGCTTTATAATAATCTTTAAAATAAAAATTATCTTTATTCTCTGATGTCGTTTGCAAAAAAAAAATATTTTTTTCTTCTTAAAATTCCTCGATAATGCGCTTGATACCATTGACTGCATTGCCTAAATTTTACTTTACTATTTGTTTCTAGAATAGGCTGTAGCTACAATTTATAATTATAGTGCTACTTATATCCAAAAAAATAAAAAGTGAAAGAGAGTGAGATATGTAGATGCAATAATTAGAAGGAAAAATTGCTGTGTAAAACACAGATTGCCATTGTTGTCAATAATAAAAAGCAAAACTTTGTAATATAAATAAATAATAAATAAGTAATCAATTAATGTACAATAAATATAAACTTCACATGCATCATAAAATAATGCATAATATATTAAATAAATTTTAAGAATTATTTTATGATTACATAAAGTTTAAAAAGAAATCTACTATGTACATTTCAATGTATCATGTCAGAACAGAATTTCTGGAACGGCCAAGCGCCACGTGTTCGTGCAAGTTAAATTATATTTTGATTCATTTTAATTGTTTCATTGAATCATGATCTTTAGTATTACAAACAATCTAAAAAACGTTGTCTCGCAATTACGGTTTTAAAAAATATCACATTTCCTACTTATTTTATTTCATTTATTCACGTGTTAAATCTGACATTTTTCTAGGTTTTATTTGCTGCAGTAATTAACTTAATTTTTTTAATCAGAGATTTTGTGAATGCAATGGAAACACGTTATTAAAAGCTGATTTTTTTTAGTTGCTCGTGCAGATAATAAAATTTCTTATTTTTTGCCTAAGGATTTTTATTGACTCCTAAAACTGCATCATGTTCTGACATGATTATAATACGTAGTATATATATATTTATGTATCATAATTTAACATACAAAATAAAATGTAAATATATTTTGTATTATTTTAGAAAAAATACATGCCCTATAGATAATAAACACTGTATTAGAAAAGTCCTTTTATATTAATAATTATATCTCTAAAAGTTAGTATTTAAATTACAGCATAAATTAAAATTTATAAAACATAATCAGCAACTTTTATTTGTCTATTTTTTTCTTTGCTATAATCATTACAATCACTTCTAAATCATTTATTCCTCTAATTTCTATTTTTGTGAAAATCCGTTACTTTCTAATAATTTATACTATACACATTCTAAAACCTTCCTTAATCCCACCCAAATTTAATTTATTCGGAGTGAAAAAAAATTTTTGAAGTAAACACAAACAACGAGACAATATCTCCTAAGAAATAATACATGTCCTATAAATAATAAGCACTGCATTCGAAAAGTGCTCTTATATTTATTAACCTATCTTTAAAAGTTAGTATTTAAATTACATTATAGATTAAAATTTATAAAAAATGATATGTAGTATAAAAAAATTTATTTGGCTATATTTTTCTTCACTATAATCATTACAATCACTTCTAAATTAATTATTCCTCTTATTTCTATTTTTATGAAAATCCGTTACTTTCTTATAATTTATACTATACACATTCCACAAACTTCCTGAATCCCGCTCAGATTTAATTTATTCAGAGTGAAAATCTTATTTTGAAGTAAACACACAAAACGAGACAATCTCTCTTGTGAAATAATACATGCCTGATAAATAATAAACAATACATTCGAAAAGTGCTCTTATATTTATTAACCTTTCTTTAAAAGTTAGTATTTAAATTACAGTATAGATTAAAATTTATAAAAAATAATCAACTTTTATTTATCTATTTTTCCTTCACTATTATCTTTTCAATCACTTCTAAATCATTTATCCCTCTAATTTCTATTTTTGTAAAAATTCGTTACTTTCTTATAATGTATACTATACACACTCTACAAATTTCCTGAATCCCGCACAAATTTAATTTATTCAGAGTGAAAATTTTCTTTTGAAGTAAACACAAACAACAAGACAATATCTCCATACGCACTCTATTGCTCTCATAATGAAATTCCTGTCAATTAACCGCACGATATTTTAGATATTCATACGATTAAACGAGCAACCTAGTTAAACCACATATTCCTACCACTGTATACCGTTTCTCCATCATCTAATTACTACCATCTGCCTGTCTGGCCTTCCATTCAGTCTCGAAAGTTCACTGATTGCGCCTAGTTTGAAGCCGTCTCTTTACAATTGAAATTCAAATGAGGTAAACGTAAAATTCAAACTAACTTCCTTGTAATACAAGGCAATGCATCCGTATCCGAGCTAGGCCGGGAAGAAATTCCTATTTATCCGGGAGGAGATTGAGCAAAACTAATTAAGGTATCTCTTAACGAAGGATCAAAAGGATTAGACGGCCTTGAGGATTTCTATGATTACTACCCGTGAGGTACAGTAATTGAATGTGCAGCCAAAGAAGCAAACTTTCGCTTTCCACAATCTGATTAGTCAAGTGCGATCACGTGAATACGGAATCTTCAGCCAATAGAACTGAGTCCGGGTGGATTTCTAGAGGGAATTCTGTGACTTATATTTCGTCGGTTACATTCGCGGTTTAATTTGACCGTGGATGCATTTGGTTTGTTTTGTGAAGTAGTTTTATATGAAATAAGTTAAATATTTCTAGGAATTAGAGGGTCATTGAAAATGAGGGAAATGTATTATATTTCATTTCTCTGTCTATTATACAAATTCTTCAATTTTTTAATCCATTCTGAATAATGTATTTTTCCTTTCTAATTTTCCGGTTGAATATTTTCTTTAAATAGTAAAAACCACATTTAAAAAAAACTATTTCAGACAGATTGGCAAAATACGCGAATATGAATCTTTTTTTTTTAAGTTTGGCATAAATATATTTGGTTTATTCTTCCAAAAAAAATTTTTTTAGGAAATTGGTTTCAGTGATAGCCAATTTTAAAATAGAATAGAAAGAATAATATTCGTTTCTTTTTAAAATATTTATTTACTAATTCTTCTTTAGTCTTTCCCCT
>JAOUZG010006535.1:2698381-2712272 GCA_026289955.1 Argiope argentata
AAAGTTAGATATATATATATATATATATATATATTTGCGGTTGTTTAGTTATCTGAGATATAAGATAAGTAAATTGATATTTTTAATAATGACTAATATAATTTTTTGTCGTCAATTGCAAATATCTATTTACATTTACATATCTAAAACATAACGTCTTTAGCATTAAATTTAAGGAACAGGGAGAGAAACGTATTATATTCATTTACGGTAAATGTTGATTCCCCGGTGTGGCACTTTGTAAGTGAGGAAAAGAACCTTCCGGCATAGTGGTTGGTTCTCACCCTTAGCACTAAACACTCAACCACTATGCAGTTGCAGACCAGTCATCAGATTTTCCCTTGTGCCTCCTGAGAATCGAAGTAGCCAGTTTTAGGTTACAATAAAGGGCCCAAAATCTGAATCAAAGAAAGTTTAAATAATGCATTCATTCTCTGTTAATTAAAAATAAAAATTAAAAATTCATTATTAGGAGTAAGTAATTAAAAATTCTTTTAAATGAAATAGATCTAGCTTATGTTAAAGGGAACAAATTTCTAGATAATGAATACGAAATTTCTTGATAATGAATACTCCTTTGTTGGTGAGAATTATTGCAAAAACTTTCGTATTTATTTTTTTCCTTTTAATCGCAGCGGAATTTTAAAACCAAATTAAAGATAGATGTGCTGTTTACTATTAAATTTTATGTAATAATAACAATAATAACTATTAAACAATAATGTATAAGTATCCAAAATATAGTATTCATGCTAATTCACACATACATGAAATTGTATGACATTTTTGTTAAAAAATTTCATTGTCAGGTATTTCAGCAGCCCCTAACCTTTTACAGGTTCGTGTTCTCTCAATCCACATGACATTCAGTGTTAACTATGAATATGATACTTTTTAAGGGATTGAATAAAATTCTTTATTTAGTAAATAATGAAGCGAATAATTTGAAATAATTGTTGCTCTATTTTTTTCTTCATATATTTTGATTCAATTGAGTCTCTATAGTCCTCTGAATTGGACAAGTTTAATTTAAGCAACAAGATTGGAATTAAAATTCCCAATCCTTTAAACAAAAAAAAATTAGTGATTTTAAGAACTTTTTTCAAGAATTAATTATGTTAACTCAAGTGGTATTATAAGTTTATTCAAACTTCATATTTATTTTAAATATTAACAACCGTTTTTTCTTTCATCTTTACTTATAATAAAGCACAATGTGTGTGTGTGTGTCTGTTGGCGTTGTACAGGCCAGACCGTTCGACCTAAAGCTACCAAATTTGGTATATGTATACCTTGGGGGCCGGGAATGTGCACTTCGGAGCCCTTTTTTGAATTTTTAATTACAATTTTAATTAATTAAAAAATAAGCCAAATTTTAACGTTTTTTCACTATAACTTCTGAAAATATAATAGCACAAAATTGATTTTTGCATCACGTTAAAGCTCAAAAAATTAGCTTTTCAATGATACTAATGTTTTTACCTATGAATTAAAATTCTATTTTTAATGAATTTTTAAACATTTAATTTAATCGTTTTGTTTTCAACAATTTATTTCGCAAAAAAATAATAAATAAATAAATAATTTTTTATCTTCTCGAGGATCTCAAAAAAATCAGCTTTTAATAAAATGTTGCCATCACATTTTCAGAAGTTCTGATTTAAAAAAAAGTGAATTACTACCAAAAATAAAACAGAAAAAATATAATTTTTATCACGTGATCATATGAAATGGAATAAATAGGAAATGTGATATTTTTTTAACAATAAATGAAAGAGTAAACTTTTCTTGATCGTTTGAAATATCAAAATTAATTATTCAATTAAAGAATTCAAGTAAATAAAAATACAAAGTAAAAATATAGTACAAAAGTGCGACAGTTAAAACTGAAAAAGAATTTTTAGAAAAGCACCAAACGATAATCTTCTGAGAGCGAGATTAATTATTTAAAAGCAAGAAATCTAAACGAACTTTGAAAATGACGTCATTTCAAAGAAACGACGAACAAAGAGCAATTGATAATCAGTAGTAGTAAAATATTTTTGCATTATGTTTTTTTTTTAAATTTTTAAAACAATAAGACATGTTTTGAATTGTTACTTTTACATATGTGAATACATTATATACATCTATACATTTATATACATCTTAAAATAAAATTAAAAACTGAAGGTTTCATTTAATTTGGGAAATGTTTGCTGAATAATTCCTTGAGATATTATAAAATATAAAAAAATTATAACTTTTTTAATTTCTGTAGCGAACATAAAACTTCAACTACTCTGCTCTCAATTCTTAGTTTTATTTAAAGACATGCTTGGATTGAGTAAAGAGGTCTTTATATTAATTGAAGTTTCATCATTTTCAATTTAATTTAAAAGTGAATTTTACGTGCACTGATAGAAAATCAGAGAGAGATGCGGACTTCAAAGATAGGACTGTTTAAGGCCTACATAATAGTATAAGTGAGTTATATGACTATCGAAAACCAAGTTATATAAAAACCGATTTAACCCTTTAGTCGGCATTAATATTGGCGAACCGACTGGTCGCCAAAGGCGGCTAGTATATCATATAATCCCCTTTGAAAATTGCGAGGAATGCGTAAAAATATCATTTATTATTTGAACTATGAAAAAAGATGCTCAAAAATAAGCCATCATAATACTCTCAACAAGGAGAAAAATCCTTAGGGACATATAAACATAGATTTAAAAATGATTTTTATAACCTTCTAAAAATTGGAATTCATTTTATGAAATTTTTCGCGCTTGTCATTTAAAACAATAAAAAAATACTGCAAAATTTTTGAAAAACACAATTTAATTAAATATTCAATTGATCAAAATTTAATTCTTTATATTGATTAATTAATTAATCCAAATTATCTTCAATTAATCTAAATTTCCTCCCCTTCTGCTATTAATTCCATATAATTTTTTCCCAAAAAACACCCTGTTACATCATCATAAAATAGAAAATTTTTCAATTTCATGCCAATTTTATTTCAGTATTTTTTAATAAGTATTATTAAAGGAATTGCAGACGTATCAGAGGGAGACGTCTTATTAAAAGAATCGCAGATGTATTATTTCTGTATCGCAGACGATTCTGAGATACGGAAATATAACTATATTAGGTAACGGTAAGATTTGATCAAAGTCTACAATTCTTTTCTAATTTCCTTTCTATTCTTCTCTTCCTTTTGAAAACATTTTTGATGATATTAAAATAGTGATTCAAATTTCCAGAAGGCGAACAATGGTCAATCCTTTAGAAGAAGATAAAAAAGTTTTTTGAGAAAATGGAGCAGATGTTAAGCGACAGCAAAAGTTGCATGCAATGAGTTATTAACTGAACATTAACGATGGTTTATTTTTTGTGTGTGTTTCTTCTTTTTTTTAAGGAAAGTTGCGAAAAACAAATTTAGAAATGCTGAATATTTTCATTTTTTTCTCACATTATTGAAGATGTAATTTTTAATAGTTGTAGATATATCTTTACCCCAATAGTGTCACTTATATATAAAAAGCAATTGAAATTTTGAAACGTCCATTTTTCAAAAATATATAACTGTTTAATATTTGATTCTCAGTGACTTATTTTAATGGTATAAATTATAAAAAACGCATAAGGGAGCAAAGTGATGTATACATCTAATAGTAAAGGGCAGCAAAGTAAATGTTAAGTTTTTTCCTTTGAATAAAATAATCTTAAAATACCATTTAGGCAAATTCAAATATTAAATATCACTTTAAAGCAAGTCATGTCTTATCTATCATATCCAATTTTATAAAATTAAAAAGAGTTATGCGTCTTTGTTCTTTAAATGATGGCCTTTAAATTTAATGTTCTTTAGTATAATGTGCAAGGTTATTAAATGTTTTGGGTATAATAAGTTGCTGCATAAATATTTCTTTTGAAATAATACCAAATAATTTGGAATACCAAAAAATTATTTAATAATAGATATTAACTTGCAACAATGAAACCATTAAAAATAAAATATCTGTTATTTACATGATGCATGTATTACACCTTTTGTTGGCTGTTTTTATCATTTTATTGGTAGAGGTCTATAAAAAAAATAAACTTCATCTACATTGAAAAATAATTTGAAATATTTTCATTACATAAATAATATCAAAATTAAATTATTTTTCAACCGAACCATCTTTTGTTCGATTGAAACATATATTTATTATTTTTTTAATGCTAGATCTACTAAAAAATTTTACATGAATTTCTCTTTTATCTTTTTTTTTAAATATCATTTTTTATAGTATGGTTTATCTAACATTCCAGTAGAATTCCTAGAAACAATTTTGGTTCAATTTTTTCCAAATGAGAAAAAAATTCAGAAAAAATTCAAACAGCAGTTATGTGTCTTAAAATAATAAAACAAGTATTTGTTTTGTGCTTTTTCTAAAATTTGAAATTAATCTCATTTCTTACAAAAGTTTAAAAAATTATATTTTATATTTATTTTTTAAGTCATTAAAGTTACAAAATAAAATTAAGTTCATCATTTCTTAGCTATGCATTTTTCATACAAAATGCATTTGTCAAGAAATGTTCAATTTACATCAGAAATTTCGTCTCACACATCTTTTTGACTAGATTCGTCTAGCATAAATTGCTTAAAATAAAAAGATTTCTTTTTTGAAAAAAAGAATTCAAATTTATGATCTGAATTCAATATTATTAAGTTTTTATTTTTAAATTTAGTTATTGAGAATATTAGCTAATAATATTCGCTATAATATAAATTTTAAAGATTGATACATTTTTAAGGAACAAAATTTATTCGCAATATTAATAAATGGTTACTTTTTAATGTTCCAGATCAAAATTATTGGCATTTATTTAAAACTAAAAAACGTTTCTTTATAATTTTCAGAGAATCTAAGTTTATAAAGCATGAAACCTCATTATGATGAAATAATTTATTTATGCCTGTTTTAAAGTTTAATTCATGAGATGAAATAAACATTCCAGATTTTTCCCCAAAAAGAAAAGAAATGAAGGAAAAAAAATCAAAGGAAAGCATTTTCAAACTATTAACATTTTCAAGAAAATATACTTTTTGAAAAAAAATGCTCGCATGTGTTTTAATTCGCATAATTTTAGCTTTAAAAATTGCGCAGTATTTACATTTTTACTTTTTGTGAAACTTAAACTATAACCGCTGAGATTTCCCTGTTTTTTGTTTGTGGTTTAATGTTTCATAAAGAAATCTTGTATTTAATTTCTTCTACTCCCAAAAACTACAAAGGAAAAAAAGTGAGATTTGAGAGGGGGGTGGAATACACACTTGATTCATTTACCATTACAACAAAAAGGTTTGTCTTTTTTCCAGCAAAATGTCCTATTAATCATGCCAGAAAGAGAGAAATAGAAAAGGTGAAAGGTACATTTTTTATTCCATTCTTTTATTTTCGCAAACGCACCTCGGGTTTCCAAGCCCCTTTTGTACTATCGTTGTAGCTATCCAGAAACTTTCGGATCTGCATTTTCTCCATTCCAAAAACGTTATTCTGTTTTCTTTTCTTTTTTTTTTAAATAACGTGTTGCGAACACATAAATGATCAAGAATTTCTGCACCTCCTTTTGGCCTTCGTTCATGAATATTAAATGAGAAATATATTTTGCACTGAGTGTTTGAATATTTACTCTGCTTCGCAGTACAGACTTCATTTCATTTTATTTTTACATCAGATTTTGCTTTGATCTAAGATTTGAATTTCGAGGCAGAGATACTTATTTTTCTCTTATGAATTATTTACTTTGGTTCTGGAATGCATATGCTAATGGAACAAGATTTGAAATTCTTAGAAGAGTCATTATTTCCACTTCTCTAACTCATATTCTAAAATAAAATACCATCAAGTAAATTTGGTACAAAACTCTTCATTCTCTTCTCTTCCCAGAAGGGAGAAATTTAAATGTAAAAGCGATCGAATAATCTTTCAAGTATTTTGCTCTGATTATCATGTTGTATATGATTTTTGGATTCACAATCTGTAATGGTGCCCTGCTTGTTGTTTTCTTTATGTACTCTAACTTGTGTTTAATCTAATTCGAATTAAATGATATTTTCGTAATGCAAATTTCTTTGGAAACTGATTTGTGATTCTTTGTTTAGAAGAGAAAACTTATAGTATCTAATGATAATTTATGAGAAGGTTACACGTTTGTTTCGGAACCTGCTTGATTAATAAATGATTGCTTAAAAATTGTTAAAAAATATCACTACATAAAATCCCTAAATTTTAAGAATGTATATATTTAGATTTGTACTGATTGGCTTATATAAATATATGTCAATTAATCTATATCACTATTATAAATGTGAAAGTTTGGATGGATGGATGTTGTTAATCAGTCACTTCAGAACAATTGAACGAAATAGAATGAAATTTAGATCATAGATAGATTATTGTCAGATTTGGACATAGGCTATTATTTATTCTGGTTACTTGAGTGGTTAATTCTTTATTAATCAAAAACTAACTTTCCCTCGAAAAATCTTCAGATGAGTAAAAATTCAGTTTGTTTCTTTTCCCCCACGCTAATGAGAATATACTTAACATGTTTTCGATCGATTATTTTAGACTATTCTATTTATCTTCTTAATATTTGATTCCTTTAAAGTTAAACATTGTTAATTTATAAATTTTTTGGATACATTTGAAGTAATTTTGAATTAAAATAAAACAGAGTAAAGGGAATTAAAAACTTCTAATCTGCATTGCATTATCCCAACTTGCGTAGAAATTTCATGCAATAACGTTGCACCAATTGGCGTCAGACCGTCAGTTCTTACATATGCATATCAAAATTTCCACGCGTACAAAGCCTCGGATAAAAGCTAGTACCGATATATATTTGAGATAATTCAAGAGTAACTAATTTCGTAAAAACCTAAAAATTATGTGTTGCATATAGAATCTTATTACTGTTGTATGTTTTTTTTATATACGCTGCTTGTGTTTAATATAATTCTATTGAAATGTTACTCTTGATTGCAAATTTCTTTGGAGACTCTTTTGAGTATATTTGTTTAGCATTCAACATTTATAGAGAATTTCTTAACTTATGGCAAGAATACCCTTTTATTTCGAGATCTGCGAATAAATAATAATAAGAAATAAATACAAAAATCAAATAATTTGTTCAAGATTTATCATTGCATGAAATCACTTGCTTATTTATATGTTTATTTTGAGAATGGTACTGATAAAGTTATATAAACAAGTCTGAATTAATACCGAAACATACATAATGATTTTTATTGAATATTTATAAATCCCCATGCACCACTAAGTATCACACGGGGATTATAGAAATAGAATTCGCATTACATAAAGACATCACATAAAGAACAGCTACTCACGCATCACATTCGCTTGTCCAGCGCCTCTTTACAGAGGAGAACATTCAAGCATATCACAGATAAAACAGATAAAGAACAACCAAGCCCGAACCGGCACTCAAACACAGGGCACTCAGATTACGGAGAAGACGCACCACCTCTGTGCCAAGACTTCGGCATTCATAATTATCAAGAGTTAATTACTTTATTAAAATCCAAAAGCACTTTTAAAAAGTTACGCGAAAAATATTTTTACATTAACTTCGAATTTGGTAATTATTTAATGGCAGTATTCTATTTTTTTTTCGAAAATATATTCTCGTTGATTTAATATGAAATATAAATAGTCCAATTAATTATTTCTATACTCATTCTTTAATATTAAAACAATTTTGTCAAAATTAAAGAAAGTTGAACTTCATGAAACATTTCTAGCCAGCTTTTGTTAAAATGTGTATTTAAACAAAAATCAACCTATCTCCTTCAGTTAAACAAAATCGCCCAATTTTTCTCCTTCAAAAACCTTTGATGAATATTTTCTACCCCTTTTTACAAGCTATTAATTATTGTAAATATCCAATGTAAGCGTTCATATTATGAAATACAGGCATGTGGAGTTTAAATTAATTATTTTGCACTATATATAACTAAGTACACTGTTTTAAATTTCACATTTCTTTTTTATTTTTTTCCTTATAATAAATCTTCATTGCATTGGAAACTAATAAATCTATATAATTTTCTGGTTTCTCAAAAATAAAGCGCTTTGATACTTGAATTGATTGCCTAATACTGTATTTCAAAACATATTTTTACCATTATCCTAAGATTTTTATTGTCCTTTTGCTTAGTAGCCTAAATCATCTTTATTTCATTTTTAAACTAAAAGAATTCTTATCTTAAAACGATTGTTCACAACGATTGTTGATTTTTGTTTTGTTTAAATATTTAATGTATTGAGAAAAAAAGTTCTTCAATTCAAAACATACTTCAATCAAATAATTTTTAATAACATATATGAAAATTCATGAATATAGAAATCCATAGAATTTCAAATGCTATAAAACCAAATATACACAACACTGAAATTGTCTGAACGAATTTGAATAATTTTCGTGATGACAATAAGTAACCTTATAAATAAACATACCGTCATTCTGCAATTCTATAGCTATAAAAGCAATCAATTTAATGTTCCATGTCCTTGAATAAGAATATATTTGTTTAAAGTAACTTCAATTTGCACTCAATACAAATACATTTTGTAAAAAATCCTATGCAAACGCATATGATTCATTTGATAAATAGTTATCTCTAATGGCTAAAACTAAAATCATCTTAAGGAAAATATTCTCTCATTCTGTTGAATCAGATAGCATTCCACGATACCTGAAATAATAGCTCTAATCTAAATATTATTTTTACGAAATTCAAAATATTAATCAGATAAATAATCTCTCTTCAGAAATTTGCGATTAGAATGAACCTATATCACTTGCCTTTGTATTTTAGTAAATAATTAGGAGTGTTCGAAATGAAAACAGGAGGTTTTTAATTAGAAAATACATTTCTATTCAGTTTGAAGCTGATATGTTCATATGTATAACAAATAAGATAGTAGTCATGTTGACTCAAATGTAATCTTTAGAAGCAGAAATAGATTGAGCATTAATTTGAATCGGAATTTACAAATTTATTTTAGATAATACATATATATAAATGTAAGCGCCAAAGTGATGTAAACATGTTTATAAAATTATGTATAAATCAGTTAGTATTTTATGTACGGAGAAAGGTATAATGTTTTTAGAGATGTCTCTCTAGATAAAATTGAGTCTTATGTGGCCAGAAGGTAAAGTCCTAGCTGTGCGATTATAGGGTTTTAAGTTCAATATCCGATTCCACAAAAGAATCGCTGTTTAAAGTGGTATGTTGCACGTAAAATCCGTCGGAGACAACTTTACTTCCATTGTGTGGTCAAGAAGGACTGGACATTTGAGTGCTTGTTCTACAAGTGTCCTCGTCATGTGACCTGGGATAAAATTGAATAGACATATTTAAATCAAAACTACTTCCCCCATGGGGTATCTCGTAATTCAGTATAAGATGCTTCCTCTACGGCGGTTTGATCTCGCTACCCTAGGTGGGTACAATAATAAGTGGGGTTAGAATCTTCCGTCGATGACGGGACGTACTTCCTACGGGGAGGATTGTACCGTGGTAGGGGATGGCCATTAGGATTCAACCACAGCTCACACAAGTGTTGCTGTTGCGGCGGTCTGGTTATTCAATTTTATGTTTAATCCGAGTGCCTTCGTGGTGGGTCGGATAGTCTGTCTATGATTTAGCCCGAAACTGCTCTTGTGTTGCTTTAAAAAAGACTCTAATATAAATTATCTAACAACATTAAAATAACCATATTTCTAGAAAAGTAATGATGCTGTTGGCTCTAAATTTTTCAACAAATTCTCATCTACACGCTGTAGGAACTTTTTTTCTGTTGCCAGATTAAAAAGGAAATGAGTTCCTTTTATTAACTCATTCAAATGAATTCATTAATTTATTTGGGATGGCACATTTGACATTAATTAATGAACGTAAATCGACACCAGGCCCATTTGATAAAGTGTATGGGAAATAGTTAAGCTAGAAAAATGGTAGTCAATTTGTAATAATGTTAGGGGAGAACACATGATCAAATAAGATGTTATTCTCGGCAATACCCTATTATTCTTTCTTATTCAGGTAAATACACTAACTTTGATGAAAGATATCTTATCATTCGATGCATTATTATGTAATTGAAAAGACCTTAATAAAAGTACTAATCATTTTAAGGCGATTAGGGACCTTTAAGAATGATTTTTTTTATAATTTTCACCTTAGCAATTTGAAATTTTACAGGCATTAAGAGTAGCACGCTAAGAGATGACACACAAACTTTTAAAGCATTATATTAATTTATTTATGAGTTAGGGAGGTTAATATTATATAATATTAGCGGTAAATAACATTAATGAAAGATGTATCAGGCGCTCCAAATTTGTTCGAAAGCACTCCAATTTATATTATTATTTTCTTTAACCCTTTTAAAACAAAAGTTGGGATTAATCTTGAAGTTTGAGTACGAAATATCAAAATTAACCAATAAGATAACTTAAAACTACTGATTTTTTTAAAAAAAAAGTATAAGTAGTTTTGAGTTAATACAATGTTTAATTTTGATACTTCATACTCAAACTTCAAGATTAATCCCAACTTTTGTTTTAAAAGGGTTAAAAAAAGTAATATAAATTGGAATGCTTTCGAACAAATTTGGAGAGCCTGAAACATCTTTCATTGTTATTTACCGCTAGTATTATATAATATTAACCTCCCTAACTCATAAATAAATTAATATAATGCTTTAAAAGCTTGTGTGTCATCTCCTAGAGTGTTACTCTTAACAACTGTAAAATTTCAAATTGTTAAGGTGAAAACTATAAAAAATCATTCTTAAAGGCCCCTGATCGCCTTAAAAAGGCATGATAAAAGTTCAAAGCAAAAGGCAGAAATGGGTCGAATTAAACCCCTTTATAAATTCTATGAATAAAAGACATAATTTGAGGACTTAAAAATCCTAGAGAAAGCCCTATAACCCGATATCCTTTACCCCAACCATCTTCCTTAAATATCATTTAAAGGAAAAGGATATACTCACCGCAAACTAAACGCGTTTCGAAATCCTTCTTTAAAATTCGGCAATGAATCGGAACTTAAATTTCATTCTACGCTTGAGACTCCATCTTCGTTCTGCCAGTGGCGCATGTAACGAATCCCATAGATTATCATCATTTCTTTCTTTATTAAATAGCGCACTTCCAGCTGTGCGGCGGATCGCATTCATCAAGAATGACAGTCCAGAGCGAGTTCCGCGTTATCTTTTCTATTTTGATATTGATGTGAGCTTTTAAGCGAAATGCGTTCGCTTCCTGGAATCAAGGCGCCTATGAATAGCCCTATTTGTCCAAAAAGACACATCGAGTATGTAATTTCATGTGTTAACCTAGCCCATTTAAGTAAATAAAGTAAACGTCAGCATATTGAAGCAGAATTTTAGCTTATGTCTAGGGATGATTAGAATGTATAAATGTGCATATGGAGATAAGAGTCAATATCGTAGGGTGATTCTTTTCAGTTTGGGACATAAATTATGAATCACGTTCTCAATAACTTCTGAAAACGGGATATTCAATATATAAGACATGTATTACATTCGGGACATATTGAAGTATGTTAGGTTAATATATAAATTTATTACTAGAAAGATATTTTATCTAGTAACACATTTATTTAACCATAATATAGTAACTAATATTATATTATTTCTTTTTTTATTACTAAACTGAAGAAAGTATATTTTTATGCCATTGATTATTTTAATCCAATGCAATTAAATGTTTCTAAAAATAATTAACTTCAATATTGGAAATTAGTACTTGGTTTTTCCCTCTAATAATGCATTCGAAAAATAAAAATCTTGTTAAAATAGATTAATTAGTTAAATATGATATATATTTTATAAAATATGTTTAGAAGGACAGATGTATATGAACTGATTCACGTTGTTGTTGTAGTTTCTTATGTTCCTTACTCTGGACATTCTCGCTGAGGTATTCAGCGATTTTAAGCCTATTCAGCGACTTTTGTTTTGTAGTAGTACCAACTAAGGTAAAGAATACGACTTCTGTTATTCACTCATCGCATTCACCTGCACATCCAATTTTTATAGGTGGGGGGGGCACATTCACACTCCTTACAGATAGAACTCAGAAGAACAACCAGGCTCGAGCCGGGACTCGAACCCAGGACGTCTAAATCACAGAGATGACGCACTATCCCTACGCCAGGACGCCTAGATCACGGTAAAGACTGTTTACCCCTACTCCAGGACGCTGGCTACAGATGATATTTTTTTTAGTTATCAGCATCATTATAGGTATAATTAGGGTATTGATCAAGTTCCATTTTTTTTACTTCTATACAGTGAAATGCATTTCTTTCTTTTATTTACATTTTCCTACCAGAAATATGGCTTTACCTTACAGCATGTAAAGAAATATTATTATGTATTCGGTTTAATGGAGCTTCGAAACAATTATACATTTGTTTCCCAAACAGATAAGTGAATAAAAATATTATAACAATAATTTTAATGGCTTCGAAGTTTTATATTATATACATTTTTTTTTACATTTATGAATCTTAAATAGCAATAGATCATACAGTTCTTTCTTTAATGCATGTTTCTCCTTTGCTTTTCAATAAAGATGTATAGAAACAATTGATTGTGTGAATTATAAAAGATAATATAAACCTACAATATATATGAGGTCATAAAGTATAATTTTATTAGCATTTTGTCAAAATATAATAATAGGCTACATATGTCACATAAATCTAAGAAAAAAACTGAGTATATTCATTAAAAAAATTGTATGATACTAAGCTTTTAAACTAGATTATATATATTCCTAATTGATAACAATTAATTATATATTTAAGAACTAAAAATAATAAAAAATTAAGAGATTTCCACCATATATTTTTAAAATATTTCTAATACAATAAAATATAGACTAAAGATTCAAATTCCTTATTATATGCTAGTAAAAGAATATCTTTATCTCTATACATTTCATGTTTTTATATAAAAAGGCTTAATCTTTTGCTTTCATCAAACCCCTGTATAAACATTTATGTTATGAAAAAAGTTTTTTTTTTAATTTTCTGTTATTATTTTATTAAAAATCCTTATTTTCCCCTTCAAAAGCAAAATATAATTTATGCAAAAAGAAAAATCGTATCACATACATAAGCACTAGAATTCTTATTTTTTTTAATAACTAAAGCAAGAAATTAAAATCTTTTGCTCCAATAACTAGATTATATTAAAACTTGCTACTTGCTCTGAATAACAAAAAAGAAACTTAATCACAATTTCTTAGCCTGTGAAGATATAATGTGTTATAAAATAAGAAAGTAATATTATGGTAAAGCGAATGTAAGGTGTTAATCTTTGTTCAGACTGGCAATTTTTAAAAAGAATTGTATTAATGAAAATATTTAGCATTATTATTAAAATTATTTTTATCGGAAAAATAAAAGTTTATTTTCATAAAAACTGCATATCAAGTAGATATTTCAAAATAAATCTTAAAGATTATTTACATCTTTTTCTTTGTTGTAATAAGGATTGTGCAGACGTGGTAAATTCAGAAGCAAATGGCGAAATATTAAACATGGTATTTTAAAATTCAAATCATTCTCTGAATATTGCTAAAAGGCTAACAAAGAAAAAGTTACTATTCAAAATTCTCATTTCATGCAACAGAAGCTATTTTTAATCTGACTTTTAGAAGAAATTGAGGCTAGTGACATTTCAAAATAAGTTATTTTAATGCGAAAACTCAAAGCGCCTTTCCTAAAAAATATTCATTTCAATATATATATATATATATATATATATTTTACATC
>JAOUZG010006535.1:2712672-2743116 GCA_026289955.1 Argiope argentata
ATATATATATATACTGAAAAGTCCATTTCTGTAGGCCCCTATAAAACTTTGTGAATATTAGTAGGTATATAAGTGTTTTGACTCAGTTTTTAAAATTATTTATTGTCATAATGAAATATTCTGTTGCAATAAAAAGAAACTTGTTTTCAAGAATATAACTTCAGCACAGTGATATCGAATTCTTAAATGATAACTTTTTCTGTACGTTTTGTGAATATTTTGTTAAAATTGTAATACAAAATTCAAAATATTATTTTTCATATCAAGGTATATATTTCTGAAATAAAGGGTACATAATAGTAATTAGATTTCATCAGTATAATAACTTCTGAAAGCAAAACAAAATAGTTTTGGAGTTTTAATAAAATATTACTTATTTATATTATATATATTGATAGATATAGATATATATATATTAGGAATTTTTGAGTATTAAAAAAGAAAAAAAAACTTTATTTCAATCCAAACAAAACTGTTTATTATTTTCAAAGTCTTCTTTGAGTGTATTTTAATTTTATCACGATACTCCCACTTGAAAAAGATACCAACAAACTTCGAGCAGCTACTTGAGAGAGTTTTAATAACTACTTGAGACCTCTAAAGAAATATTTAAAAGGCAAATTCTTGTTTCAAGAGGAGTTTAGTTACAACAATCGGTAAGTTTATTTAGGTAGATTGTGAAACTGAATGAAGTATTTATTCTTAAAAGAATATAAAGCTTATTTAGATTATATACGTACTCGAAATACATGCAAATAAATGAAATAAAGACAAGTTTAAAATGAAATCTTAGAAAAGTAACTGATAACGTCTCACAGAAAAAGGAACTACATTCAATATAAGATGCCTAGTTAAAATTTTAAGAAAGTTAACTCCAATTCAGTGTTTGAAGTATTGTTCCGTTCTAAATATGCAAATTCAAACGGATTCATCAAAGTAAATTTTTATAGGACGATTGTCTAGTACAAAAATATGAAAAGTCTGCATTGTTAAAGAATAAAAATTATTTTGTTTTGAAATGTAACGATGAAGGATATAGAGAAAATACGAATTTTCCTTTTGTGTTTAAACTCAAAGCAGATGGAAATAGTATGTTGTTGTCTTATTTTTCAAAGAACTTCCTTTCAACTGAATGATTGGTGAAATTCAGTTTCTTATCAAAAAGCTTCTGAATAAGTATTTTGAAAAATGCCATATATTTAAACTCAGAATTAAGAAATGGTTGAATGGCTAAAAAACGCCAAGAAAAAGTTCGAGAAATCCTCAAATGAATTATTATTTATTATGACAAATTTTCAACGTGCATATCATATGCTATATAGCTTGATGATTGAGATCGTAAATTGACGATATATTTTCTCGGCGCTTTTTGGTCAACGTTACAATCGGCAAATAATGTATTTAATTAAAATATAACATTGCCGGACGGACTTATCATTCACATTCTTTTCTTTCCAATTTTTTTAATCCTCCTAGCTGCAAACAATAGGAAGTGATAGATGGGAATGACGAGAAAGTTTATTTTCTTACTATCCACGTAAAATTAGACTTTACAACCTAAAATCTTGACAATAAAGATTATCTTTATTCCTTTTATTAGTCGAAATGAATCTAAAAATACACTGCGCGATTTTTTAGATATCAAATGGATGAAAAAAATAATAAGGAGCTAAGAAGACATGGATTTCATATGTTTCTATGATAAAGAAATAATTGGACACAGCAACAAAATATTTTTTAAATTTTATTTTATCGTATATTTTATTAATTCCATCGATATAATTTCTGCGCCAAAATATAATATACTCTAAAGGTTTCAAATATTATCTTAATTATTTATTACGACAACAAAGGAAATACACTCTGAAATTCTCATTTTCTAAGATGAGACAAATTTTCAAATCAATCAAAAATCAAAAATTTTAAGAATTTGTTTTTGTCTGTAAAAGAAACTTTTAAATTTTTAGGGTTAATTTCAGTATAAATTTAAGCCATTTTGATATTTTGATAGGGTCTTCTTTGCAAATTAGAAATATAATGAACTGCTCATAAATCCACAATCAAATATGTTTACGAATTTAAGAAAAAATGATATACTGAGTATTAAATCAATTTTAAATTTCGTATCTCTCTAGGTAATAGATTTCTATAAATCTTTTAACAATATTTTAATTTAAAATATTTCAATTTAAAAATATCAGATTTTTTTTAAATCAAAAAAATAAATTAAATTAAATGTTGCAGTTATTTTTTTTCAATTGCTGTAAGTATAAACTACTAAGATGAGTATCCTTTGCAATAATTAAATGAAAAACATCATCATAAAATACTTTTTTTACTGTAAAAGGTAAATGCTTATATAACCTTTAATATAATTATATTTAATTGTTAAAATGACTGTCAACTAAATGGTGAATAAAATTTAGTTGACATTAATTATTAGACATTAATTAGTTAAAATTTAGTTGAGTATAATTTATCAGATATTTAAAAAATGCCTTCAAGTTAAATTCATTTTGTTTAATAATGTACATTACACTTACATATGCTTAGTATTTTTCAACATTGCGGTTTTTTTTTACCACTTTATATGGAAGAATTTAATGCATAATGTCTCAATTTTAAAATCTCTTATAATTAATTACGAAAGCATATTTTCGATGCATGATGGTTTGTTCGGTGAACCATATTGTAAAATTATTCTGTATACTTTAAATAATTAGCAAAAGAATTATTTTTGACTCATTGATAAAAAATAAAAGAAATAATTAAAGAAAGAAACTCTAAAAACCCATAACAATTACACAATACAAATACAGTAAACCAATTTATCTAATTTAGTAACCCTAAAAAAGTAATTCATTGTTGTATATAGAGTATGATATCTGTAAGGATTAATGTTTAGGAAAAAAGTAGAATAAAAAATAACATCGATCACATTCTGGAAAGAAATTTTGATTTGATAAACTACTGCAAATAAGCCTCATAATTTCAAAATAAACAGTATTTTCTAGTATTCGTAAACGCATACAATACTAGTTCAATAGAAAAACTAAATTACATTATTTTTCTTATCCAAGAAAAAATTTGTTTGAGAAGAACTACGAAGCTATTTGACTATTTGTTGAAATCAAATTTGCAAAAAGATTTGGAACAAACTATGCAATAAAAATTTAAGAGCATGAGTTTTATTTCTTAGTGTACGTTGTATAGAGAAAATATAGTAATCGAGAAAAAATCGAACTAACGAATTTCTCATATATCCGCTGTTTAGAACTACCTCAGTTCAAAAAGCTAATTTTTGGAATGTACCCGTCTGTTTGTATGGGAATAAAGCGGCCAGTTTATATGGGACAGCGATGACCATAATATATGGATATAGAGAGATGAAATTTGGTGTATGGTCTTTACACCAAATTTGCAGATTTCTACCAAATATTGTATAAATATGTTTAGAGTAAGTCCTTCTGTCAGGCTGCTCGAATGTAACTTTAAATGATGCTTACAAAAAAGAGAGTTAGTCAGATAAAATTTGGTATACAGATTTAAAATTTATAACGTATATAAGCATCAAATTTTGAGCCAAATACAAATACCAACTGCCTATTTGGCTGTCTATACTTTCAGAAGCATATAAAAGTGATAATTAAAAGGCAGCTATTCAAAAAAGCAGTTATGCCATGTAAGTCATTCTCTGCGATGTCAAGGTTATTAGAAAATATACAAGATAACATCAGAGAAATATATAATATATATTCTCAATTATATAATATAATATTCTTAATACATATTCTTATAATACATTATTATACATATAATATTCTTAAATATTTAAAACTAAAGCAAATATTGGGGAACGAATGGAAAGCAGAAAAGTGCAATTCAATCTGTTACAATGTTTTCATATCAACTAACAAAATGTTTATTTTGTTATTTCTTTTTCACAAGCATACTAGTGATAAGGAGTTTGAAAGACACAAAAAAGACTAAAAAGCAATGAAATAATGCTTATTAAACCGTCTTAATCTAAACGTCATGTAAATATTAAATTTGACATTTTTGTAAAGATTGAATCTTTACATATAATATGAGAAACCATTGCACAATCTTTAAAAAATAGTCATTTCCTTATTTACATAAGTCTTACGTAAATATGATTGAATTAATTCTGAATTAATTTTAATTAATTATCAATCCAAATTCTTGATTATTAAAAGTTTTTGAAATTTATAAAAACAACTTTCCAGGAACATACATGCAAAATTTGCTGCTATAACAATTCTAGTATTTTGAATTAAATTTTAGATTGTGTAAGCCACTATACTGTGTACTGTGCATCACAAGACTGCACTGTACTGCAATATATTCAAACTTGGCTCCTCCGGCTTCTCCGATAGAGATATAAAAAATACAGAAAAACATCCTAGGCTAAAGTTGTTTCTTCACGAAACTATTTTAGACTATAAATAGAATTAAGTATTTTGATGAAATCAATGATTTACCGATTAAAAATTATATCAATTAAACATGCTAGCAACTATTCAATGAATTATTCCTCCAATTATATCAAATAAACTTCAGAAGAACTTTAACACCCTAAATCATCATACGTTTATTTCTTTCAATGAAAATAAATAATAATTTATAACAACCTCAGCATTTAGACAGCCAATGGATAAATGTGTTCAATATTATTTTATAGCATGTTCCGTATAATATATTTTGAAACCACATATTGAGCCAAGAGCGAAGTTTGGAAGTGACACTAAGTCCACATGTCACAAATCTGGAATTTGTGGATTCTAGAAAATAAAAAAAGAGAAAAATTCAATTCCAGCTCTATCCGGTCTACATTCAACACTGAAACTGAGATTATTTTTCCTCAAATCCTAGAGCACACCCCTTCAACTTCTGCAATTTATTTTGGCTCAGATACTTTTGAATTATATCGATTCAAGTAAGCAAGAGCCTTTGCCTTTTTCCTTCGCCTTCCCAGCATGGAGTTTTAAAATGTGTATGCATAATATTGAGCTAGGTTTGTAGCTGAGGTATAGCATTTTTCCTATGGCATTTAAATGAAAAAAATGCGATAATATCAGAAGTAAATACTTATTTCTGCAGACTATTTAGTGATTCATTGGATGATTAAACTTTTAAATTTGCATAATCCGTTTAAATATATTAGCAATTGCTGCTTCTGTTCGCTTGTTGAACTTTTTAAGAAAAATAGGTGCAATAACATTTGAGGGTATGGATCTCTGAGCACCTCAGGGTAGAAGTCTGACTTCTAACTCACACACGTCACAAACCCTTTTTACTGGGCAGACTTCATTCTTTCCTCCACAGATCGTATTGTAGATCTGAATCAGAGAAAGACAACCTCTGACCCACTTCACCCAATAGTATTACTCTCGACATGGAGGACTTTGTGACCACAACATATTTAACGTGCATCAGCCCCCCGAACATACGAAACTAGCAATGAATACGGTTAGTTTTCAATAATAATAGAAAAATGTGCAAAGCTGCTTATTTAAAATGTACTTCATTCATTGAAACATAGACTATGCTATGGGGACTATAGCATAGTTTTATCTTCCTGACAGCAGTCGGGTTTTACCATTGAAATTTTCCTTCACGTCTATAATGTTACTAAAAATCAAACGTCTATATATTGGGAGTGAGAAGCATTATTAAATGTCATTTCTGACACCGCTTTATTGTTTATGTAAATGTTTTCTGTAAATAAGTATACTAAAATGTTTTCCCCTCTGAATATTCTTATATCATTAATCCATCTAGTGAAACAGTTAAATTTATTTTCTTTAAATTTCCAATTATTAACAATAGCAATGCGGCAATCATAAATTTGACTCATTTTCAACTTTATCAATATTTTACTTTGTAACTCATTTACATACGATTTTTAAAGTTAAATCCCTTCAGAATCACTGCAAAAACTTATTCCATTTTGGTATCCCCTAATTTTAAATTTTCTCTTATTTCAATAGCTTTAATTTCGTATTTTTAATAAAAAGGCATTTAATTTATTCTTCCACAGATCGTCATCTAGATTTGTAGCAGAGGCAATCACCACTGACCCAGCGCTCTCTATAGATTTTACTCTCTATATAGAATACTTTGTGATAACGGCAGATTTAACGAGCGCCAGCCAACACACTTACACACGCGAAGAGTCTTCGATTAGTGGGTTCGAACTCGCAGCCCAAGGGCTAACCAAGCTATCTAGGCTGTAATGTCATCAATAAATTTGTCTTTAAATATAATTATCATATTATACATAGTTTAAATTCTATAACACCCTTTCCTTTATTTTAAAAAGCTAATGTCAATTTCTTAAAAAAATATGTACAAAGTTAGAAACCATATCTTTTAATTTCAAAATATAAAAGGAAACGTCTTTGTAGATGCATCCATCCTGAGGAAATAGTAGAAGAAATTAAATGTCAATCGTAGAGAAGTTACCAGCAAGAAATAGAGAAATGAGATTGAATCATAAGATCCGTCACTAATAGAGTTATATTTCAAACCCGTCGATAATTCTTCATTCAGTGGTGGTGCTGAGGTTGGCTGTATAAAAGAACTGTTACATCCCTACACTGGGGAGATTCCCACTTTTATTATTGCAAGAAAGGTAATTTGACCTCAAAACATAACTTCATCCACCAGGGTAGCTAGAGGAGGCTTAATTACTTAGCAACACCTCAACTACATACTTAAAATAACTTGATGATATATCTCTAATTAATGAATCACTTTGTGCCACTGACAAATGATTCATTAATAAATGACTTTAACAGATTCAGCAGCTTATGCATTTTTAAATATTTGCTTCTATTATTTTTCTTCGTGCAAAATGATTAATCATAATTGAAGCTTTTTATCTAGTTTTTTTAAAACTTACTTTATTAAAACTACTACCCTAAACGAGCTATTTTATTTAATAAAATTTTTCTACATGCAAAATAAAACGAATTATTATTTTAAACATTTTAATCCTCCTTAATCAATTTAATATTTTTTTATGCTTTAGAGAGTCATATTGTTGGTTTTAAAAGAGACGTCAATATAAGTAAATTAAATTTCTTTGCCTAACTTTTAAAGTGACTCAAGGACACAATTAATTGTGTGCATTTTTTTGTACTCAAATTAACAAACAATCTAAAGTTATAATTTCTAATTAATTTTAAAATCGTAAATTTCAAAATTTTATTATATAGATTGATATATTTATTACATTAAATATATTATTTGAATTACTTTTAATAATAAGTCAGAATGAGCATCAACTCAGAGTGGAAAATTAAATGGCATGCATCCCAGAAAATATTAAAAATATTAATTAATTTATGAAAGGAATAATGAATTGCACGATTAAAGAACAAATATTCATGAATTGGTGATAATATAGGAAAATCAGCCATAATTCTTTTTAATGTGGAAATTCGGTAATTAAATTCTTTTATCAGCAGTTTTAATTCAAACTTTATCAAAAACGGGAAAGATTGACCTTTCATGTGAGCTTTTGAATAAAATCTTTTAAAGTGGAATTACTTTATTTCGATGCATAAAAAAATGTTTGAAAATTACTTAATGTCGATAAAAAAATTATGAAGTTCGTAATAGTGTATTTCATCGTTGAGATTTACATTCTAAAAATACATTTTAACGTGTATGTCTCATCATATTGCCGGACTAAATATATTCGTAAATCGAAGGGAACAAATAATTAATAGATTTTTCCTTTGAATGTTCATTTTTAGATTGCTTAAATTAATTATTGGTTTATGGAAATTCCTTTTCATTATATATTTACATCGATTGTGTATTAGTTGCCATTAGAAATGAAATGCTCACTCATTTCAGCATTGAAGTCACCAAATCTGGGTAGCATTCAAGCCACTTGATTTATATGTGACTTTAACTTACTTATCTATATTATGCTCTTAAATGTCCTTAAAATGTTATTTGCCTTTGTAAAACGTCAAAAATTTAAAGTAAAATATCAATTTTCAAAAATATTTTATTATTTTCAGTATACAAAAAATATACAAAGTATTTAGCGGTAAAAAAATTTAAATTCCAGATTTTGACGAATTTTTGTGTTATGCCTTCAACATTATAATAGCAAATAAATATATCAAGAAGTTCATAAACTACATTTATAGTTATTTACCAGATTTTGGGTTTAATTTATCTTTAAAATTTTTTTCTCAAAACACATATTCGTTTTTTTAATACTTTTGTATTAACTACAACCTAGCTATTAATAGTCATACGCAGCTATATTTCAGCAATTACAAAGTTTTGATATAACATAAGCTCATTTGTTTGAAATGTACAAGAAAATTTCATAAATATTGCTCTGGCTGATTGAATCATATATTCATCTGGCAGTAGATCCAAATGAATCAAACTAATACCGCAAATCACATTAAGATGAGTTGCGAAATTATCTATAGATATAGCTAGTGCAAGATTATATTGATATGGAAAGCTTTGGGGAAACGTCAAAAAGAAGTTCCTCTATATATTTTATAAAAATATATTATGAAATAATTCAGCATTTTGGATTGAAAGCACCGTTATGCCAAATATAAGGAGTCAATAATTTCGCCACACATAATAACAAAAACAAGGTATCTTTACACTGTCACAAAATTACAAAAGGATTCCAAAGATATTAATTCCATTTACGAATAATTCTTTCAACAAGTTATTAAAATTTTCAAAATTTAATTAAAGAATCAGTGCTTTTTTTGTTTCAATATGTTTAGCATAATGAATTTTTAATCACATTTATTGTTATTCGAACACTTTTGTGTTTTAAAATTAGATGTGTTCTTCAAATATTTGCTGTTTTGATATCATTTTTTTAAAAAAAAATAAGAACATTAGAGAGTCATTAACAAAAGAGAACTCATAAGAACATTAGAGAACATTTATTAAGAGTCATTAGGCATTACTTTTATTTATAAATAGTGTCTTTTTAAAATTATAAATTTTTCTTTTTTGTGGTCATAAATTATATTATATTATTGTCTTTTGAAATCATTAATAATTTCAACTGGCACTTAAAATATTTTTATCAAGAAATTATAAATATCGGTATAACTCCTATGTTGATAATATTTTTTTTTTAATTTTTAATGATACTTTTAAAATACGTAAATGATACTTTAAATTTATTAGAAACATATATTTTAAATGGTTGCAGGCGTCCTGGCATAGGGGTAGCAAGTCTTCATTATATTTTTGGCGTCCCGAATTCATGTCCCGGTTCGGGCATGGTTGTTCTTCTCTGTGATATCTCTAAGGTGTGTGAATGCTCCTCCCTGTAAAAAGGGCTGTGCAAGCGAATATGTTGAGTGAGTAGCTAAGTCGTCCGCTTGGCCCTAGATGACTTTACTTGAAACAAGATGCATTTTTTGGCTTAAAATCAGAGAGATTGTCCATGGCAAGTGCCATTAGAAATAACATTTTAAAAGCTACTTGTTAATATTTTCAAAAATTATTTGAGCTTTTAATCTCAATGAATCTATTATTATGTAATGGCTCTTAAAAGGCTTTGTTATAATAAATTCAATCAAGGACAGTTAAATCAAAAATGTATATACATTTGAAATTGTAATAGTAAAATTTTTTCATTCAAAAATTTTGATGAATTTACATTCATAAAATTTTATGTTTATAACTTTAAATTTCTTCCCTATTAATACTTTTAAAAAGAAGCTTATTAAAATTTTTTAAGGTCGTTAAACAAAGATGAATAAATGTACAGTAATTATATGTTGTTCTCGATTTTTAACTATATTAATGAGAATTTTAATTATCTTAATTAACGAGATAATAATACCCAAACTTTATTTTTTTGCTCGTAGACTTCTTGAGTATCTATTTCCTTTAAAATTCAGAAAAGAAATTTTTTCCAAACTAAATTAATTGCTTAAAATTGCACATTGGGCATCTTTTAACCAGAAAATAAATTGGAATTGATCATTAAAGAATTTTTTTAAACATTATCTCACATGTAATCATATATCTTAAATTAAATAACTATGTAAGAGAAAAATAAACTGTTAGAAACATTTTTACTTATTAAAAATATACACAAAGTTGGGGATAGAAAATAATTTAACTCACATAAGATTTATATGTTCAGAATCTGACTAATGATATATTTTTCATACTCATATAAATTGACATCGCCTCGTTTTAGAATTAATTAAAAGAATGAAAACTTGAATTTTTCTAAAAACTAAAGAGATCGGAGAAAATTGAACTAATGATATTACCAGACTCTTTATTAGCTCATTAAAAATTTTCTTTCTATGAAATAACTCAATTTTTCTTGAAAATACAAATTTATTTAATGAAATTAATGATTAAATTTATTTGAAAATTTTTGTTCTTTAAATTATACAAAACATAAGAAGTACATATAATTAGTTCAATATTTTAAGAAACTACCAATCAAAAATTAAAGCAATTTTTATAAAAATAGCTTAAGAGAAAGTATTTCCTGAATTAAAACTATTAAAAAGATCGTTTGATTTAGAGTGTTAATATGCTGCAACATTTAAAAAATGAACTTAATTAAAAAATTATGCAAAAATGAATTAAACGGAATGAAAAAAAGAAAAGAAAAAAAGAAAGAATTTATCAAAACTATTAAAAGAGAGATACATTGTATTTAGAACGCTTCATCTAAATGATGTTAAATAAATTATCGATGTTACATCTGAAGAACAAATTATTAAAAGAATGATGGTTGTATTTAGATAGTGCTAATATTGCTACATCTGAAAAAAATTAATCATCAAAATTTTTAAAAGAACGATACATCTGGATAAAAGTCAGACAAAAAATTTATTCATTTGAATCACTAAGATTGAAACTTGATAAATTCTTCTGTTTGAATTCATAATGTCTTTCTTTTTATTCTTTTTAAAACATATTTGCAAATAAATTCAATATTGAATTCTAATTTGATTCAATATTTTTTTAAAAAAATTAATGATCATTTAAAAATTTTAATACATTTTTTTTCTTTAAAAATACGACATATTATATTTCGTATTATAATAAAAAGGGGATGTAAATGCTGATGACTCCAACATTCAATATTCTAATAGTAAATGCAAAAATAGTTTCCCTTTCATTTTGCCTCATAAGAACATATTATTAATTTTATCGAATAACTTTTTAAATTGATATACCATATTATCATTAAAACTTTTAATATTTACTTTTATTGCATTCAGTTTTTATACTTATTTCTCAAGATTACAGTCATTATATCTATAAAAGACACACATTTTCAAAATTTAACAATTTTATGCCTAAATTTAATTATTTTGGAAATCTTTTTGAAAAATAGAAAATAAAACATCTTCGGCAAATTTATAATTAATATTGATAACGACAGTGGATTTCAGCAGCAGTCTTTAATCAATAAACTCGTATCTGATGAAAACAATCAGACTTTCATAATTTTTTAATCCACTTCCATTTTAATTAACTGTCTCTCTTTTTTTAAAAAGAAAAACCTAATAATTAAACTCTGAAATTAACCGCAAAATTAAAAGATCATGAGACTAACGCGAAATGAGTTTGAATTTCACTTTCAGCAAATTTAGGAAATGGGTACAAAGTAATCAAAAGAATTTAAGTAAAGAGGCTTAGAAAATTGATTTTGTGACGATAAAGTGAAATTTAATTAAAGTCAAACGCGTTCTGGAGTAGATTGATTCGCCGCGAAGGCTTGTGTTCTTAAAAATTCTTTTCTCACGTGTCAGCTGTTACCTTGAAATTTAAAAGAGGAAGGAAAAATGTGTTAGTGAGATATTTTTATGAAACATATTGAATTATTTTTTTTCTATCTCCATTATTCAAGGGAAAATTATTTCTCTGTTTCCGCGACAGTGAGTCGTTCATTAAATTCTGTGCTGAAAATAATAAATGGGACAAAGAAAAAAATATAACCTTTAATGACGTTTTTTGTGAATAAATACTCTTACTTCAATTTCTGGGGAGTTGATTTAACTGATGATGAATTTAGCTTTGAAAAGCTGATAAATGCTTTGAATGGGAGCATTTTTGCCCCATCAAAACAGAAGTTGTTTTCGAAAGAATGGCAGGGTTTAATTAATTCGTATCGGTAATATTTTCTCTGCTTTCTTTACTTTTTTATTTACAAGAGAGAACAATTTGTTTTTAAAATGATGTTTCTATCAACATCAATCTTTACAATCTGTTTTCTTATTTTTGAAATAAATGTCTTAATGCTTTTCTGCATTCTTTACCGAAATATTTCTTTTTATTATGTATTTATTAAGGTAGAAATTTTGTTTTGAAATGTGCGTCTTTGTTTCAACTAAAGTTGAGAAAATTTAGAAAAATGTATGAAGCAACTAAAGAAAAATTAACTCAAAATTTAATTAAAATTCATTATTTTAAAATGTATTCAGTTACATGATTCTCTCTGTTGCAACTGTCTTGGTGCAATTATTTATTGACTTGATATAAAGCTGGGTTTTTTTAGATTTAGTTTTTCATTGCATAATTTATAACAACGAAACTTGAGCACCTATATTTTAAAATCATCGTAGAAATGTATTATCTATATTAAATTATTAAATTTTAATAAAATATCTAAATTGTTGAAGTAAAAATAAATGTTAAAAAAAATGCTTTCAACTGCAGAAATTTTTACATATTTTTTTTAAACTTTTTTTAATATAACATTTCTTGATGACCTTTTGTAATTTATATTAATATCTTTTCTTCTTATAATTTTGTTTATTTTATTTCTTATTATTCACTCTATATTGTACTATATACATATATGTTCGTTTCTCATTTTTCTATTTTTTTCTATATATCTATATTTTATATTTTATTTTCTCCCTTTACTAACTTTTAATAAAAATTGAGTTTTTAATTCCACACTAAATTTTTTTGTTCAATTTTTTTTTTCATTAGTGTTTAAGCATATTTCTATAAATTAGAAAATTCGAAATTGGAAAAAAGTTTGAAAGCTTAAATTATATCTAATCCTTAATTATATTTTGATAACTGGAGTAAACTAACTATTTCAAACTATTACTACAAACTAAACTATTTCAAAAAACGCCATATCTTAAAGATTTAAAGGATTATATAATAATGATTATTCTGGCATAGGTTCCAGTTGCAAAGCAATCAAAATTTTTAATATAGTTTTATGTGTAAAAACAATATGAACTTCTATTGCATTTTTCTGTATAGCGTAGCAAGTAAATAATTTAATTAATTAATTATTATTTTAAATTTTTATCCAACAACCAGTTGGTTATTAATAATGTTGAATTCAAATAATTTCAATCATAATCATAAGAATTTAAGAAAAGGGGTACAAAAAATTGATTTGTACAGAAATCGTTCTAATTGTCACGAGTCATTTTAATAGAATCATGTGCCATGGCTTTTTATTGATTCTAATTTCTAATCCATCTCTCTTAAAACACTCACTGCACTGTGACTTCATTTCTTTGTTCTTCATGTGAACTAGAAAGATACTAAAGCGAATGATATTTCATTTCTTATAACACTGCTGAAATGTGGCATGACAAAGTATTTGATGAACACTGAAAGCGGTTTGAATTTGAACACAAAAATGAAATGTATTGGGGGAAGCTGCTGTAAAATGTATTGATCAAACCACTTATTCTCTTGAAAAATGTTGTATAGCTACTTTAAAGCTATTTTTAAATACGTGATAAAAGGCAGAAGAAAAAGTGCATTAAAAATTAATTAAAAGCGTTATAAATATATATTTTAAGTTTCAAAATTGTTTTACAATTAAATTTATGTAATAATAATTCAGTGAAGTTTCAAGAGAAAATGTTGAAAACTCGTTTAGATTTGTTTTATTAAAATTATTATTCAAATATCAAAACTAATCAGTTCCGAGAATTTATTTCTCTCTTCCATGTTATATTTGCACAGAATTTGGCACATATAAATCAAACAAAACTAAACGCACAAGATTACATCACCTTTATGATTAACTGAGATATGTGACTGGACAAAAGTGCTATTAAGATTATACATAGTGTCATAAGTAACAGTATCATATATACTTCAAAATATTAAAATCTGTTTTTTTCAACAATTTTTGAATGAAAGAAACAAATAAAACTTTTTATAAATGAATTTGATAATAATCCTTCAGAAGAAAATTAATTTCTGCTCCATCATTCACTCTTGATTTTCGAATACTTTAAAAGACATCCAAACAAAAACTAAAACTTATTTATAGTAAATTAATGTTTTGTCATTGAGATTTTTGTGATGCATCAGTTAAGTTTCCATAAGTTTAAATATTATTGCTATCCTGAAAATACCACTATGACATTATTTTAACTTCTTTTTCCAATTTGCATTGCTGTTTTTCAAAATGGAAAGCTGTGGAATATACCAAATCTATCAAGTATTAAATTTTAATAAATATTTTCTTTATTATTTAATCTTTTGTTTCTAAAAACTATTGTAATTCAACAAAAGAGATTCAGCCGCATTGAAGTAAATTGTAAGAATAGCTTTCCAAGTTTTCTAATATACAATAAGTGCAAAATCAACATTGAGAAGGCTATACAATTCACAGAGGGTAATTTTTCAAAATGTCTCACTGCATACTTAAATCAAATACTTAACTTTTAACCTAATTTAAGAAAAGAAAGAAAATTCACCCCTATCTTCTATGTTTTGGTATAATTTCTAAAGAATAAAAGAACTCTAAAGTTGCTTCAAGAAACTCTTCTTGAAAAGAGTAACACTAATAAACCTCATCCTTTTTCGTTGCAAAAACATTTAAAGGGCAAGAGGATGGTTTAAAAGAAGCCTTATTACCTTTCTTTATTTTTTATAACCTCCCTCTTTTGAATCTAGAAATTTACAATGCTCTTTTAAATTGCTTCATTGCTTCATAAAGCTTGCGAATCCATGGCGAAAAAAATCTCGAAACAACAACACAACCTCTTCCCCTTGAGACAAACCCAAACTAACAACAATATGCCGAAAACAAACACCCAACAACAATGGGATAAGATAGGAAACAAAAGAAAAGTCGTTGTTACGGCTACCGAAAGAGATGCGACCTCTCAAAATCTTGACATGTTAAGGCAGTCGGTAAAGAAGAGGGATAAAAGCTTTTCGGGATAGTGTCGTTTCTAATAGATTGAACACAGTGTAAGATACTAACTGACCCTAACATTTTGGATCGAGAAAACTGGCGGTAGTGTTACATGTACTCACTGTCTAGAGCTGACTTTCAAGCAGGAAGCCCCTCAGAACATTTTTTTAAACACCTCACGCACTCTCCTGGATTAAATAAGGTAACAGAGTTGTAAGTCTGGATAAACTGGGAAGGACACAGTATATATTGCTGAAAAATGGATCCACTTAGTCGAATTTTTTTAATACATGCTCTTTTATATTAGAATATTAGTTGAATCGCCTTTGATATAATAAATTCAGCTATTCATTATATCAATGTACTATAGAATTTCTTTTGTTTGTTATGAATATTTAACATTTTCTAGATAATGATTTTCCCACGTTTAAGGTATTATAAAATAATTTGAGTACGCTATCAAAAAAGTAAATACCTCTAAACCTATTTTTAAAAAGCAATGTGTGTGTGTGTGTGTGTGTGTAATGAGCCTTATATATAGTCTTGTGCAGTAAAATTTTAAGACTCAATTAATGAAATGTAATTAAAACTATATAAAGTCTATCAAATTTATTTTATTTATTTATATTATTTTATATTATTATTTTATTTATTTATATTATGTTATATTGTTATTTTATTTATTTATATTATGTTATATTATTATTTTATTTATTTATATTATTTTATGTTATTATTTTATTTATATTATTTTATATTATTATTTTATTTATTTATATTATAATTATATTTTTTATAACAGAATTATAAAAGTTTTATATAAAGTGAATATTTTTTTCTAGTGAAATTCTAAAGTCATTCTATTCATTTTAATTATTATAAGCATTCAATTTATTTTACAGAAATTACGTTCTTCATTGTAGAGTAGTTTGTAGTTTATAACTATTTTGTATCAAGAAATGTGGCTTTATTTTCAATGAATATGCCTCTGAATTCTTGAATTTGAATACAAAACAAAGGAATATTTTCTCAATTTGCATTACCTCGTATTTCTCTTTCAAATCACAAATTTTCTTTTCTTTTCATATCACGAATTTGAACATTTAAATACTGTTTATTCAATACCTATCAATTATTTCTACCTTCAAAGTTATCTCAAACGTAAACATTTTTAATACATTTCATATGGAGAGTTTTAAAAGTGAATAGAAGTATGATTTGAAGAAAAAATTTTGAAAATGCATAACATTATTTTGAGACCATGTTTCATCTAGTTAAAACATGACTTTTCATTACTCATCTTAAAGTTTCAGTACATACATGTTTCTGGTGTAATTAAGTAAGAATAATTTCTATTCTGCAAACATGTAGAAAAATGTTTTTCTATGAATATTCTCAAGCATTAAATTTATTTATGAGAGCATTTTGAAAAGTAAATATTAGATGCTCATCTTAAAATGTATCAACCAATCGTTTTGACTTCTTAGGTTCAGAGCAAAGCATTCTTTTCGTCATTATGTGCATATAGTTGCAGTATTTTTCCAGCGTTATTTAGATTGCTAAGTTTACCATTATTAGTTTCATGCATGTTTACTTAAGCTTTTCTTATTATTATTAACACTCAAAATATGATTTTTTTTCATACATTAAAAAAACAAGGATAGGTCTCCTTTGACCATTCCTTGTAGATGAATATCATTTTATTTTATTTTTTGGTACATTTAATTAATAAATTTTTATTTTCTTTTTCGATATAATGTCAAAGTAATACTATTATGTTTGAAATGCTCTGGCTAGATGGAATTTGCCATTTTTTCTTTCAACTATTTGAATAATTTATATATTTCAGTGAATTAAGGAGACTCTTTACTCCTAAAAGTTTTAATAACCATAACCCCCCCCCCCCAAAAAAAAACCCTGATATTCACGCAATTTTATCTAATACTATGAAATGGCTCAATGAAGTTTCTTAATGCATGTTCTCAAATTGTTTTGTAAATGGATCATTTTTCTTAATTGTTGAATTTACCTTATATTTTGGATACTTTCCCAAACATAGACTAAGAGACTATAGAATGTTAGAGGTGGGTGTGGTAAAGTATATAACTTAACTAGGTATCGTTTTCTACTTTCCTTATTTTTTTTTCTGTTGTCATGATTTTTGTTATTACAGTTTGTACAATTCAAATGCATTCTGAGTGAAAATTAGAGAAATCAACTCAAGATTTTAAGGTTTATTTATTTTTTCTTCCAAAAGATTATCTTGTATCAACAGTCTTTTATCTAAGACTACATACGAACTTCCATAGAATTCATCTTGCTTTAAATGCGCAAAATAATTGAATATCAAAATATATCCAATTTTTATATCTAAAGTTGAAAGGAATTGATCCATCAATAAAACCGTGTCATAGAAGGATATTAAATTATATTGATTGGAATCACAATATTCTACAAATCACATTATTTAATCATGCTTTTAAATATTTCCTTAGATTCTATTCTTTTTTGGGTATTAAATTACCCATTGTTGGATATTGGATTCAATATTTCACTCTTAAAAGAAACAGTTCCTTTTTGTATAGCTCCCTCGTTGACCATAGTCAAAAGTTTTAAATTTTCTTCAAGCTCTCCAGCTGAATTTTTTATATTTCATTTTGATAAAGAAAAAAAATCCTCAGTTTTGAATACATTTTTCTTAAAACAAACTCTATGAAGTACAAGAATTGAATGAAGAATATTAAATATTTGATAATAAGAATTTTTTTCGGATTATCACAGTAAAATCATTGAAATGTATCCTCTCGCGTTTATTGATGGGTGAAAAAAGTGTTATACTAAAATGAGTTTCATACTATGAACCAATTGTTGAAAATAATACCATGCATAATCTTCATTTTTTAAAAAAAAATTCGGAAAAATATTTTTTATGTCAGATTTTAATTCTGACATTGCATTCATAGAGCTTGACCATCTTTTAAAATATTTAAAGCGCATTTTTAAATATTTAATTAATATATTTGTTGATAATTATTCTTTTTAAATGTTTAAAGTGCCTTTCAATTTATTTATTTTATAATTTTATATCTTCTAGTTCATTATTACATTTTAAATTTTTTTTTCTATTTCACCCAGAAATTAATTTCAATTATAATAAGTAGTTTTATTCACTAACATTTTATATTAATTTATGAAATAGACATCCTACACTTTTTTCAAACAATAAGAAATTACAATGTATTTACTTCATACAAAATGAGTTCAAGATTTGTTTTTGCTTATATATATTTTATGCGCTTTACTTTAAATATTTAAATTAATCGTCCTTGTTTTGCTCAATGTGTGAAATTTCAAAGATTTAAGCTTTTATTTATGAAAGTTTGTATCAAATGCATTTGTTATCTTCTATATGTAACTCTTAAATTACCTTTTTTCGTTTCACAAAAGCAATGCATTTTGTTTTGCCTATTTTAAAATTATTTGTGTATGTACTTTGTACTCTGCATTTTATCAATGCGAAATTTCAATCTATCATTGATTATTTTTTTGTATTTATAAGTTTTCAGCTAAATTTGTTGTCACATAAGTAATGCATTTTGTTTTGTATATTTTAAAAATAATCTATATGTGTACATCTGTGCATTTTAACCAATACGAAATTTCAATCTATCCTTTATTTTTTTTTATTTGCGTTTGTAAATTTTCAGATGAAATTGTTGTCAGCCTGGCATTTTGTTTTGTATAATTTAAAAGTATATGTTCATGTACATGTGTACATCCTTGCATTTTATAAATACGTAGTTAAAATTTATTATTGATTATTTACTTACCTTAGTAAGCCTAACTATAAGGCGGTAGAAATTCTTAATATTCTTCTTAGAACAACGGTTTAACAAAATTGTTCTTCTTAGTATCTCTTTATATTTTATCCATGGAAATTCTTCCTAATTTTGATTATTTATTTACATTGTAATGTATGTACTTTACTTGCTTACACATAGGAATTTTTTTAATTAAAAATTCTATAAGTTGTTATTATAACACGCTGTACCTAAAAATATACTTTTTTAACGATAAGATCGTAAATAATGATGAAAAAACACAAGTAATTCTTGTTAAACCAATTTCAGAGATACTTGCTACTTCTCTATCTTCAAGGTTTTCAATATTTTACAAAAGAGATAATAGTTGATTTCGACAGTATATGAATATACTAAATTCATGAACTACTCTTGAGTGCATTAAACTACAAAACCAGAGCATAATTTCTAACTTTTTTTATAATCCTATTGTCTCAATAATATTTATTTCGCTCTGTTTTATATGATGTAACATATTATTTGGAATATAGAGAAATCAAACGTATATTTCGTCTATTTTTTGTTTTATAATAATTGAACTGAAAAGAAATATGAATGCAATTCTTTATGATTACTAAAAGTATATTCCTTCTTTATCATTCATTCATTCCTGAAAAAATTGTCAAACTGTAATTCTAAGTAACTTATTTTGCATTATGAAAAATAATGTTTGAATTAAATTGAATTTGTATTAAAATTAAAAAGAAGGATTCTGGTTTAATGATTTTTTGAATTTGAAAAAGAGCAGAACTTAACTAATATTTGATGGCATTGAAAGTTTTATGCAGCATCCTCTTTTTATCAGTTAATAATTATCAGCTTAATATCTTTTGTAGTCATGGAAAATTGAATATTCAGTTTTCATTTTGAAATGATAATTACTGTTTCTCTTTTGTGTGCTGGTACAAAATGAGTTTTATCGTTTCTTTCCTAAACAATAGATAATGTGATAGATCGTTGCAGTGCATTAAAAAAATCTTATATAATTATTTAATTTGTAAAAATGATGATTATGCATTGGATGTTCATCCAATTCTCTGCTAGTAAATATTGAACATCAACCTTGATTACTGAATCTATATTTTATAGCTGAAGAACCGTAGAAACAGTAATCGAATCAATTAAAGAAATACTGTGTGCATTACTGATTGTTAACTCTATATCTTTTAAAAAGTAAATGCCATAACTTGATATATTGCTGAATATCAAAAAGTAAAACAGATCAACCTTTTGTTTTCATCCACTTTATGGTTTTTCGAAATTCCAAGTATAATCCCGAATTTTCAATAATTTCAAAATGAGATGTTAGGTTTGTATAAGCTCAAATTGATTAAGCGAATATTAGGAAAAGAAATTGTGAATACAAAATACAAATATATATTTTTGGTTGCGATAGTCAATGGCACTTTTAATTGGCAGTACGTTGAAACTTCCAAACTTTGTGATCGTCCTTAAGTTTAAAAATAAAACAATTCAAGAAGAATAGCTATTTTTATATATATTTAGATTATTTTAAAAAAATATTTTTAGAAGCAATAATGCATTGTATAACATCTATTATGTATTATAAAGTTTTATCATTCTTAATATTATCAAAATTTACTTTAATATATTTATCTTTTAGTTCAGAAACATGCTTTCTTAAACACTTTTATAAGCTCGGAATTGCAATCTATAGTTAAGAATATAAATTTATCTTCCGTATAAGAGGAATATAATGAAAGTTACGATCTGTAGTAAGATGACGAAAGCCAAGAATGTTATTCAATAAATTTCTGAATATCTTTTTGTTTGAAAGCTAAAATTACTGTTAATGATGTTTGTAAGGATATGATACTGTTTTAATGGCATTGCTACATCAGAAGCAAGGGAACTTTCAAATTCTTCCCGAATTCTCCTACTTTATAATAAATTAAAAAAAATTATGCCTATATAATATGAAAGAAAATGTTATGCCAGCTTTAAACATGAAATGAAAGGATGATCATGTTGTATGTGTATGGTTGTAATTAAAGCTCGCCAATTAGGAAGGGTCTGCTGCTGGTTCTATAACTACAAACGAAACGAAATGTCATAAGTGGATGTACAAGAAAATTGCTCTTCAAAAATAACGAAAGATAAAGTGATACACATTTTCGTCAATAGATGCCGCAGCGCCAGTATCAGACTATTTCAGTAGATTATTTTGTAAAGAAACAAAATATAGGGAAATTTATTCCATAGTTGATGAAATTAAGTTTTGTAGATTTATTTTGTCAATTTCAGCCAATTTTGATAAAGCACATAAAATTACAAACTTTCAAGAAACACTTAAGATAATCACTTTCAATTCGACTTTTTGATGGGCTAGTTTTAAATAGCAGTGATATCACAACTTTCGAATTCTGAAATAAGGTTCGAATCAATTAACAATTTAAAACAAGCTAATAAAGCAACTTCCTTTCCATTAAAGGGCTTCCTTTGATACTGGAAAAGTTTATTGTTTCTGGAAAACATTAGTATCTATGCTTTGTAGAAAATGCTTACTTTGAAAGAGAGGACTCATACAATTATATTATCGAAATGAATGCAACATAAGTGTAAATCTCATTGAATTGCAGAAGCATGAGAAGGTTTCATACAGCACATCAGAGATTCATTTTATGCTGAAAATGTTTTAAAAAAATAAGCACAGATTACTTGAACTTGTCAAAATGATAGTAACGTAACTGCAGATCTCAGAGAATATCGGAAACATGAGAATGTTTGATCGGATAATAGCGTTCACAAAATGATTCAAAAAATTTAGGCCACTCTAAAATTTGACATTCGTGGGAGGAAAAAAAATATGGCATTTCTAACTTTAAAATATTTCTAATATTGCCGCAGATTTAGTAAATCTTTCATCATATGGTAATATAACAGCTCCCCAGCTATTGAAAAGGAATTCGACATGCAGATTTCCAAATTGAGAAGAGAGACGCGTCAAAATTTGCTCTTATATCTATACAAGATTCAGAGGGCGCAGCTACTAATATACGTTGATTGACAGGCAAGAATTTGCATTGTATTTTCTTCAACCAACGAATGTGGAGGACTCTTAATACTGGAATATTATGTCAAAGGACATTTTTTAAACGGACAACTGAAAACACATAACTGTAGAATTTGGGCGAAAGCCAATCCTAATACTGTTAAAAAAGTACCATTCATATAACAGCAATGAATAAGTAGTGCAATTGTTAGCTACGGTTATAGTAGAGTTGTCTTCTTTTTAGGAATCCAAACCCAGGAGCAATACATGTTCTGTAAATGGGAAAAAAATGTCTCAATATTTTACTAAGTTATTTGTTTCCTGAGTTGCAACGGCTAGGCAGGTTTTAAAATAGCATCTTTTTTTTAAAATTCAAAACTGTAAACAACCTCATATTATTCGAAAACTTCTGATTTTCTTACAACACTTTTTCAAAAACGATGATTGATTAGTATCTGATTTTAAACAATCTGGCCACTTCAATCTCCTGATCTTACTCTATGTGATATTTAATAGCAAGGATTTTTGAAAGAATCTGGGCCTAATAAAATATATAAGACAATCGCTGATCTGAAAAATACTGCAAAGCTATGACCCGGGCAACATCAAAGGACCACTTAAACCATGCAGAAGAAAACATAATTCTGATAAAGGAATACGCGATTTTATTAAATAAAGGGTTCATTGAAAGAGCACTGATACTGAATACTGATTTCCTATATTCCTCTCGGGTATTATATTTTGATTTTGTTGACTCAGATTGCATCGCATGAAATATCTTTTTTCCGTATTGATTGGAAGAATAGATGCGGTTCTAGAGCTTTCAGAATAAAAGAAATTTAATTTCAGAAATTAAAAATAAATTTGGCATTATTTCTTTTTACTATAAATCTGCAAATATTGCCTCATTTTTTGGTGTAGAGTAACCTATTGACGTAGATTTGAACTTATTTTCGGTTTTAGCTGAGCGCTTAGCTGTTATTTCATATTGGCAAAATTTTTAATTGTTTCATGCCATAGAGCCAGTTCTAGAGCATTTTGAATAGGTGAATTTTAACTATTATCAACCCGTATATGCACAAGTATGCAAAATGTAAATTATACATATGTATATTGCATACTTACATACATGCATATTGCAAAATATACATTTGTATATTAAAGAATGTGTATACATGCATATTGTATATATAAATATATAGTATATTGCATAAACACAGGCATGCATATTGTAAATATGCATATGCATATTGCATAAACTAGTACATGCATATAGTAAATATATATATGTTTATTACATTTACACGTGAGCAGTTTATATATTTTGATATTGTAATATATGTAAGAATTGATATTGAGAACTCTAAATAATCTCCAATTAACCAAGATAAGTTAATTTTAAATGTTTTCGAAACTGGTGAAAATATAACTCTACATATCGATTTAATTAATTCCTAATTATTGTAAAAGATGGAGACACCAATCATTTCAATTCATACGTCATCTGTTAGTGACGTCAGAGTATCGGCTTTACTACTTAAGGAACTTCTTTCTTCGGAAAAGAGGTCAGTCGTAATTTGGAATGTGAAAGGGTGAGGTTCGGTTAATTTTTTTTCTCCGTTAAACGGATGCACTAGGCCTAAAATTAGGGCTATTGGTGTCCCCACCTTAAATCGAAATCATGCTCTGCTATCTTTTAAGTAAAATCTTTTCCCTTTTGTAAATAAGTTAAATGTTATGATTTTGTTTAATGTTAATTTTTTGTTTGGCTAAATAAATTAATTATTTGTTTGAACTTGTCGTTCTCTAGCAACCCCTAGACACCTTTCCTACATATATACATGTGTATATTGCATATATGTCTGGGCTGTTTAATTAAACTTGCTATTCAAGAAACTGTAAACAGTTTTTAATCATGCTTATATTTTATCCAATCTATTAGAGCTCTTATTAAACCTATCTTAATAATAAAAAAAATCCTTATTTTACAATTGCCGTTTGTGAATAAAAGATAGCATATGTTTAAGTTATTCTTAGTATTTCGTTTCTTTATATTTTCTACTAAAAGAATCTCTTCCAGTCAGTTTATATTTAATTCATGTCTAAGCCATTACATAAATACGTGACTTAAAACGAAATAAAACATAGAGCTGAGAATCGAGGCATCTGCTTCTTGTTAAATTTTGAAGCGAAACATTGAATGTACAAATACATTTTGAACCCTTATATTCATAAGATATCTTGAATTCTCAAAATTGCAATTTATTGTTTAAAAGGATTCAAATAGAGAATCTTTCGAATTGAATAAAATTAAGAATGTAACATTGTTTTATTCATAATATTTTTTAACTATATTTATATTTGAAATTCGAATTGTTATGGGAGTGATACACCGAAAATAAGGCTAAAACATATTGTCTTTCTTTATATTTTAAACCTTTGCCCACCGAAAAATAATTAGATGCAAAATTATTCACCTAATACAAAAATTTGTTTATTGCTATGAAAAATACATAATTCTTTTAAGTCGAATTTCTTAGAAAAATTAATCTACATCTCTTAACCCTCATGTAGGCGTTTTTAACAATTAAATTTCAAAAATAAATAAATAAAACGTCAAAATGATGCTCAATCTTTAATGGGGAGTCAGAGGCACCATCGGGGGCCAAAGGGTTAATAGAGCTTTATTTTACATAAAATTCTACTTATGAAAACTAATTCATAAATTTAAACCTATAAATAGCACTGGTTTTTTCACTTTTCTTTTTCTCATCTGATGGCAGTGGTAATCATGTAATTACAGGTCATACTTTATTCGAAAATGTCTTATATATTATTATGAGGGATTTTCTTTCTTTTGATGAAGTAAGCAACCCTTTATTATAAAACAAATTTACAGAAATAATTTTCATTGCAGTATTTTATTCTTAACTTTTATCAAATTTGTTATAAATATTTATTTAATATGCATAAATAATTTATAATTTTGGGTGTTCATTAAATAAATTTGCAGAAATAACTTTTAGTTTAGGATTTTATTCCTAACCTCTATCAAATATGTTATAAATAATTAAAATTTTGTGCACTTAAATAATTTATAATTTTGCAAGAAACATAAGGGAATTTATTATCTTCGAAAAAAAGTTCATTAATACGCATTATTATAAAAGTATTGGGACTCTTTAAAAAACATCAGAAGACCACTAAAAATAAATTCACAAAATTGTATTCAACTTTTTTGGAAGTTATCAATTTTCAATTTTACCGATGTTCTTAATGCATATAAATTCAAAATGTAATTGATATGATTCTTGAATTTTACGCATTAAGCATTTTATTTCTTTTTTTATTTTATGAAATATAATTTATGAGTCCTTTTCGTTTTCTAAATTTAGGTTATATACAAATATATACATATATATAATATATACAAATATTTAGCTACTAATTTTTTACAGTATCACAGTCTTGTCAAAAAGTCAACAAATTATCAAGCTGGGGGGTGGGGATGCGGTTAAAAAACACAAATGAAATTTTTTAGAAAAATGAAACATATGATAATAATGCACCAAGTAATGAAAGAAGATTGAAGAATGACGTTTTGCCACAAGGTTGAAATATGAGTTGCAAATAGTAAGTTACAAAAAAATGTCTTATTTTAATATGGGATGTGTTCATATCATTCATTTCACATAATTTACAGCATATATTCAAATGTCATATAAAGAAATGTGCAAAATTTATTTTCATATAATTTTAAAATATTCAATAATTTTTCTTCAAAAAAATTGGTAACCAAAATTAAGTCATGCATATCTAAATAATCATTTTCCTTTTTGAAAAATTGGTAGGATCATATAAATAAAATGTCAAGATGCGATAAATAAAAGTATAGAAACTCTAACATCCATATCACAATAATTTATTGAATAATTTTTAATAATTCAAAATGCAATTCATAATAATAGGCTTTATTTTGAAATTGAATTGATATGAAATGGACTGTTTCGTAATGCGAAAAAAACATGTATAAACTCCACATTTATTCTTTGTTTTCAATTCAAAAGAAATTCGATAGCAACCCTAAGAATAACCAAACATTCAGTCGGAAAATTATAGAATGCCACAACCTGGGCATCAGACAAACAAGTGACCAAATAATGAAAAAAAGAGTTGAGAATGGAGAAAAGAAAAAAAAAGAAACGAATAAAAAAGTTAAAAAGGAAAGAAAGAAAAGCTTCAAGAAGGACTTTAAGGAATGGAAAATTCTTGATAGAAAGGCGTGGTATCCACCAACTGCCAGATATCAGCCTTTGGCGCAGAGACCTATCGATCTACTTCAGAAGCGCTTTAGCTCTCCAGGAAGTAGATGGAAAAGCAAGAAAAAAAGTAGAAAAAGAGAAGAAAATTTGAAGAGTTGGTGGGAAAAAAAAGAAGAAAAAGTTTGAAAAAAAATAAAAGAGAGGAAAAAAAAAACGTTATAAACGAACGGCTTTTTAAGTAGCATTTTTGTCTGTATCCTTTTTCAGATAGTATTGACAATGAAGCTGTTGTTAAAGACGAAAAGAAAAAGTTTTTCTTTGCCTTTTTAGCATCCTAAAACATCGGATATCGAGGATTTTCTTTCAAGCTTTTTGGAGATCTTTTTTTTCTTCGGTTTCATATTTCCTAAATGTTTTCGTCTAGCTTCAAATTTTTTCCGCTGTCACGACTTTTTATTGCCTCTGGTGCAGTTCGAAACACAAGAAATGTTACATCGCTTGTGTTCTAACAATGTTTGGTACGTACTCTTTCTTAGCTTGGGGGAGGTTTGAGGGTGCAACGTAAATGAAATATTTCGATATTCTTATTTTCTCGGTGGAATTGAATTAAATCCTTTGATTTCTTCTGCTTGTTTATTTTGGATATTTAATTTGATGAAAATACTGCGAATTTCTCTGAAGAAAAATGGTATCCGAACAACATATCAGATTTGTATCGGCATGGATGTTATTTGCTTATGTTATTTGCTTTTAACTAGGTAAACATTATTATTTTAATATATTCTAAAGCGTATAAAAACTGGATTTTTGAAAAGTGAACTATATCTTGTCATTTGGTTATACATTTAAATCGATATTATTCAATTCCTACTATTAACTCACACTCTCCCTATGTGTGTGTAGGGGGTATACAAATTTTCGTTAATAAAATACTTTTTATTCATCCAATCAAGTTCAAGTAAATTTTTTAAAACTTGTAGTAAATGGAATTTGATGTTAATACAGTTTTCCTGAATATTAATTCATTAATTTTTTTAATTAATTAAAAACTAATTTTCTGGTCTTTATAATAGTTCTTTATAGTAGTTGTAATAGTTAGGTCAGGATAGCCTGGCTGGTAGGGCGTTGGATTCGCATTCTTTGTGCTGCAAGCTCGAACCTATCAGAAAGGTCTCCGTGGTTTGAGTTATACCACTGGGGGCACTGAGTCAAATGTGATCGTTTTTCGGGTGCTCAGGGGTCCATACCCTCAGAAGCTACTGAACCCCTCCTTCCATGGTAAAGTGGAAAACGAGAGTAACAATTGTAATTATTTCATAAAAAATAACTAAAAAAATTGATTGTCTAAATAAACTTTAGACATTCCTATTGTCTAAAGTAGGAATTGATTTAAAACAAAATTATATTACTTGTTGCATATATAAATTTGTTGCTTGTATATCTTGTGTTCCAGAAATTGTTTTCTTATTTTATTATTACATTAATATGAATCAATTAGTAGATGCAAATTATTGTAATAAAATTATGATTTATCTATTTTTTTCATCAAATAATACAAATGCAGCAGATAATACGTTACACCTAAAAAACTTACAAAGAATGTATCTAATAATACAAACTGAATATAATTTTTTTTCTTTGTGCGTTTCGTCAAGTTAGCAGACTTTTATGATATAAATTCATTTTTAGTATCTATATTGATATGGTAATAAAAAATGTAAGATAATATAATCTTGGATGCATGTTTTAATTTCCTATAAAATTTATCTTTTATTTTATTGGAATCTAAGTACCTGTATTTGTAAAAGAAAATTAAGAGCGGAAGAATTATTTGAATGTTAGTTGTATTTTTAGCTATGCATCACGAATTTTTTCTGCGTTAACAAAAATACTTAATGATATATAATTCAATATCTTTATGAGCTTATGTTCTAGGATTAATATGTCATGATATACATTCTAGGAACAACAATAAGGTGTGGCGTAGTTGTAGAGTATGAAATATCAGATGCTACCTGTCAATAACATGCGTGGCCTTTAGTTGTAATTAATTAGTAGACAGTAAATCATAAAATTGTTTCTCTTTCGCCTCCAAGTCATAAATCAAATTCTTGTGGCTCTATTTAAGCGAAGATCAACTTCTTCTAATGTTTAAAAATTTAATTAATTATTCTAGAAACAATACGAAATCTGCATGGAACAGGATACTGTTATATTTATTTATTAAAATACAAACACAAATGTGATTCTTGAAATAACTGCTGTTTCATATTATACAGGACATCATTTTATTCTTATAAAAGTCAAGTTTAATATAATTAAAAAACGCAGTCGGACAGTATGCTAAAAGTAGAAATCACTTTCTATTACAAATCTAATTTTATTTCAGCTCTTTCGTAACTAATTCAAAAGTATATATTATTTAAAACTGTGCTGGCGTCCTGGAACAGAGGTAGAGCATCTTCCTCGTGATCGGAGCGTCTAGGGCTCGAGTACTAGTCAGGGTATGGTTGTTCTATCTGTGAGATGTATGAATGTGCCCCAGTGTAAAAAAGGTCTGTGCAAGTAAATGAGTATGTGTCATCTTCATGTGAGCTAGAAGTCAGACTTTTGCCCTCGTGTGCACAGGAGTCCATACACGCAAAAGCTACTGCACCCCTCTTTCCATTGCAAAGTGAACACGTCATCATCATCATCGCGCAATACTGTAAGTATTATAGAAAATCTGTGGAAAAGGAATCAAAACCTAATTTAATGAAGCCTAATTTTTGAAAATATTAATTGGTGTAATGGAATCAGAAATACCCAATTGAACAAAATTTCACATCGCTAACATTTAAGGATATGTATAAAAATTACTTAACCTAAATCATTTTTAAAACTCATAACAAATACATGTTAATAAAAATTTGAAAAGAGAGAATTGACAATATTGACACACATCTGAAACTTACTATTCATAAGAATTCAACTTATAAATTTCTTCTGTTTACACTTTGACGATCAATATAGTTTCAAATGAATCTCAGAATTCTATCATGTACACAATCAATTTATAAACAAACTTCCTCCTATGTTCCCTCTGTTTCTGAAAATTTTGCAAATGATTCAAATTTATTTATAAAAGGAAATATTAATCTCGAATTCCATATTTTTTTTCATTCTTCTATTGCTATCTAAACATTCTGCTTTACCAGATCATACAATCATTGCAAATGGTGAATTTGAAATATAACATTCTCACCTTCTGAATTTGTTACTCACTGATTTTTTTGTTTGTTTTTCATTTTATTATTTATTTTATTTTGTATTCCTTTTTTTTTTCAAATTATGTAGACACCACTTGATTATCCAGTTGAGATTATCAATTTTTTCTGGTGATGGTATCGTTTCTTCACATGAGTATTTTTCAAAAGAAGGGAAAACCTTCTATTTCCCAATGTATGCAAATCAAGAAAATTTAGTATGTTTTCTGTTTAGTTAACTTTTTTTCTATAACGAATGCTTAACAAGCTTTTTGTGGCCAACATGAATATATTTTGAAATTTTTAAATTCGTGTAAATGATCGCATCTGTATTTTTCCAATTTTATGATCAACATTTTACTTATGCATATATTGGAAGCAAAGAAATTGTTAGCACAATTTTAGTCATAGGGTAACAAATATTCCATTCATAAAAACTGAAGATTTCATTAAATAAATATACACCCAATCGAGTTTATGCATTTGGACTTCATTTATACTACACTTCATTTATACTACACATCGCCATGTTTAACTCTTCAACTCATGGAATACAATTTTTATGTTTAGCATAAGTGAATAGAAATACTGTGTTCAAACCTTCTGCAAAAGATTTTTTTGATTCTTTGAAGAAATGAGCAAAGCAATAACCATATTTCATAATGATGACATAATAATTTCATAATTATATATAACATTATTATAATTTCAGAATGATTAATACAGATTATATTTCATATTAAAAAGAAGCGAAACTATATCATGTCAACATCATTTTTATTCCATCAACAAGCAACTAGTGTTGCCAATTCTTTAAGAACAAACTTGTGAAAACAAAGATAATAATAATACAAATATAGCTGCTACA
>JAOUZG010006535.1:2749758-2769016 GCA_026289955.1 Argiope argentata
AAGTTTTTCATTAAAATCAAATAAAAATATAAATAATTTGAAAGTCAAATAATAATAAATTAATAATTTTATTTAAAATTAATAATCTAAAAATTGTCGAATCAACTGGTGGCCATTTGTGGCTATTATCATTTAATATAGATTGCTATAACAATAAATAATATGAAAATATATGAAACATATAAGGTTTAGCAAATTAATATACTATTGCTAAGATTTGTATTTATCATTTCTTAATCCCTTTTATTTTTGTTTTCCTTTAAAGATAAATTATTTCACTTTCATCAAATATGAATTTACTTAAGTCCCTGTTTCCTCACTCTGCATCTACAAACTCCTCTAAGCATTTATTTGAAGATTTGGAAACTGACGTAGTTAAACTCAAAAATAAACTGCTTCTCTTTGAAATAAACTTGTCTCTAGTTGCGCCTTTTGTGACATAAATCTTAATTTCCTGCCACTTCAAGAGTCTTCAGACTTTAATAAAATCCTTTGGGGGTACGAAATTCTTCTATTAAGCAAGAAGCATTGTTCTCTTCAAATTAAAACTCTTCATTTCCTAAGTATTATTAGCTCCCATTTAAGCCTTGCATTTCTAAATTTTTATTTCTTTAACTATTGCTTAGAATGCAATCTATTCTTTTATTCATATAGAGATAGAGTGGATGAAAGCATAGTTAGTGCGAAAAGACAATCGTTAGAATTTGAAATTTGAAAGAAAATTAAGTTGGTTTCTTGATATCTTAGATAGGAAAATCCAAGCAACTTTTGATATTTAACACTTTAGAGATTTACTCCTTCGGAATGTTCGTGAAAATAAATAAGGAAATTAATGAATCAGACTATTTAAAGACATGAAGTTAAATTTAAAATTTTAAAAATTGGATCTTAGATAATGCATTAAATAAAATATAAAAATATCTTTCAGTAAGAATTTATTGATCCTAAAAGTCTTTATTATGATACGAGGTCAAATTATTATAATTAATTTGTAAGTTAATATGAATATAAAACTAAAAATGATTACAATTTTAATTTTAATGGCCTTATTTAGAAATAAATTACAGTTTTATATACAATTAATGTAGGGTCTAAAATTAAAAAGTTAATCAACTTGGGATATAAATAACTTAGATATGAAAATCCAAGTAATTTCCTATTCAACATTTTAGTGATTTACTTCTTAATTAATTAGGGAAATATATAAGGAAATTAAAGAATGGTAATTTTCTTATTAAAGAAAATGGAATTAAATTTAAAATTTAAATATCAGATATTCAATACTCTGAAGCACAGAAATTTATTTCCATAAATATTTAATAAAAAAAGAAATTTAATTTTGCTATGAAGTGAAATTATTAACATTAATATTTAATTAAATGTGAATATAAAATGAAAAACATTCATAATTGTAATTTTATTAAATATTCTATATAGAAATATTGTAGAATTATATTTATAACTAATGAAGGGTTTTAAATTTAAAAAGTAAATTAACTTTGTTTCTAAGTATATTAGATATGAAATCCCCAATTAACTTTTAGTTTAACACATTAGAAATTTGCTTCTTAAATATTCGAAAAAAATAAGGAAAGTTAAATAATCGTAATTTTAAAGATGTATTAATGAAATGAAATTGAGTTTTGAAAGCAAGATCTTAAATAATACATTAAATAAAGTATAAAAATAGCTTTCACTATGATTTTATTAAACTTAAAAGACTTCATTATTCTATTAAGTCCATTTTTGAGAATTAATATGTACGTAAATACAAATAAACGAAATTCTGGAATTGGAATTTTATTAATTATTATAATAAATTTCCAATTCCAGCTTTATATCTTACATTAATGCAGGTCTATTTCTAAAAATAATGCAGATTTATATTTAGAAATAATGCATTGTTTTATATCTAGAAATAAAGCAAAGTTATTTTTAGAAAAAAATACATATTTTATTTAAAAATAATGCAGAGCATAAAATTCAAAAAAAATAATAACTTCATTTCTAGATATATTAGATATAAGAAGCAAGTAATTTTCGATTTAGCACTTGCTTCCTCAATTTGTGGAGAGATAAATAAGAAAATTAATCACACAAAATACTACAGCCTAAATATTTATGACGTAGTCACACGGTGATCACTGCACATTTAAGTTTTAACTATAGCCTGATACAGCTTAATTTCTAATTATTAAAAACATACTATTTTAAATTAATAAATTGTATAATCAGAAATCCATTAAGAGATTTTTTAAGTTTTAGATAGATAATTTATGCAGCATTTTACAGCTGTATTTTACAGCTTATAATTTATTCAGCAAAAATTAACATTCAATTGAATTATTACATACAAAAATAATTAACTTTAATGCTATGAGTTATTTGAGAAGGGGGATATAAAAATTGATACATTTTCTTTATATGTATTACGCATTGATTTCATATCCTCTATTTTATGAATAAACAAAAACCTTCAAATAAATTAATCTATTTAGTGTTTCAATTAAACATTTTATCAATTGTGGATTAAATATTGAAAAATATTTTCTGTTTCTTTAGTGGTGGTAATAAAAGTATTACAAAATGCTAAACACAGACTTTAACTATTTGTCATTTTTCGATAATTTTTATTATAAAAGCATATTTATAAAATGAAAGCCAATAAAATTAAATTACTACTAAACTCTTTTAGAGAAGCTTTATCCTTTTTATGTGATATTTTCCCCGCTATACAAAGTATATAAACTACCATTTATCAAATGAAAAGCTTTGCTTCATCTATAATGTATTATCAATTCATTCAGAAATTCTTCGATTGTGTCCAGCAAAAAAATCATTTATATCACGCGACAATACGTTTCTTTATTCTTCAATGCTCAGAGAAAATCACCCTTTGTCCTATTTATCCGCCCAACATTGGAAATGTATGACATTTCAGCTTTCAATGAAGTACTTTAAAGAACATCTGACATCATACAATAAAATTCTTTCGAATGGCATAAAAGCTGCACGTAACAGACTTCATTGCTGTATTCTTAGAAAAGAACACATGGTACGTCATTCGTTAAAGGTTGGGGTTAATATGTACATGCAAGTGACTTTGAAATAAAAATGGGCCATTCGAATAGTTTTTGGAATTTAATGGGATTTTTCTAGAATTATCAACAACTTCCAATTGAATCAGTACCTCCACCCATTTTGATTTTTGCTTCGAAAATTTATGTGAAAGGAAAAAAAATATGTGCATACAAATATACATATCATGGAATATTCATATTCTTTTTTTATTATATTAAGGTATAACATTTTTTAAATTCTATAATTATGAACATATGGTTGACCATTTTTTAAAGGTTGGAATTAATATGTGCATACATGATATGTATTTGCCATTCTAATAATTTTCATGGTTTAATGGGATTTTTTTAGAATTATCAACAACTCCCTATTAAATCAGCGGCTCCATCCATTTTGGTTTGTTTCAAAAATGTATGTAAAGGGAAAAAAATCAATATGCATACCATTGTAGATACAAATATACATTTCATGGAATATTCACATTTTTTATTGTAATAAGGCATAACATTTTAAAAATTTTTAAATTATGGGCATATTGTCTTTCATTTTTTAAAGGTTGGAGTTAATATGTAAATGCAAGTGACTTTAAAATTAAACTTTGCTATTCGAATAGTGTTTTGGATTTAATGAGAATTTTCTGCAATTATCAACACCTGTCAATTGAATCAGTGGCTCCACCCCATTTTGATTTGGGTTTCGTAAATTTATGTAAACGAGACAAAATTACTGTGCGTACAAATATACACTGAGGATACAAATATACATTTCATGAAATATTAGTATTCTTTTTGTTTTAATAAGGCATAATATTTTTTTAAATATTTAAATAATGAACATTTGGCTACTTCATTCTTTAAAGGTTGGAGTTAATATGTACATGCCAGTGACATTAAAATTAAACTTTGCTATTCTAATAGTGTAAAGGATTTAATGAGGATTTTCTATAATTATTAACAACTGCCAATTGAATCAGTGGCTCCACCCGTTTTGATTTGGGTTTCGTAAATTTGTGTAAACGAAACAAAATTACTGTGCATACAAATATACACTGTGGATACAAATATGCCATTCAGGAATATTAATTTTTTTTATTGCAATAAGGCAAAATATTTTTTTAAATTTTTAAGTTATAAATATATGCTCCTCCATTATTTAAAGGTTGGAGTTAATATGCATATGCAAGTGACTTTAAAATTAAACTTTTCTATTCTAACAGTGTTTGGGATTTAGTGAAATTTTTCTAAAATTATTAATTGCCAATTGAATCAGCGGCTCCACCCCTTTTGATTTGGGTTTCAAAAATTTATGTAAAGAAAAAAAATCATTAAACGTATCAAAAATAGGATATAGTGTACGGTTTTGTATTTTGTAATTATGATAGTGCATTTTTATTTAATTAAAAGTTTAATAAATATAATTTCTGCATACAAATATGCATGTTATGAAATATTCATTTTTTTTATCATTATAAGGCATAACATTTTTTTTAATTCTCAAATTATGATCGTAGATGCAACAGCAATTACACCTGGTCGTCATTGATAAACAAAGAAATTTTCCATTTGATGGTATCGGGATTAGTTCCATTCCGATTAGTAATTGTGTTAGGGAGACTGGAACATGAATTAATTAGCTTATTTACTTATGACTGAAAATTCTCTGTAATAAGGAGGCTCCTGGACACTAAAACATCGCACATTCAAGTCTCTTCAGTCATTTTGTTCTTAAATGACGTTCCTATGTTTTGATTAATGTATTGTAATTTTCTAAATACAACCTAAGATATCTTAATCTATCAGAACATTCATTTGATTATTTTTTATGCTTAAAAACTTTGATAACATTTTTTTTATATATTTGTTGTTTAATTACATTTTTATCTTTCATTTTAATCCTGCCAAAAAATCAATAGTTTTCAAAGTATTCGTTTAAAACTGCCATGTTTGCAAATATCTTGATCAACTAGATACACAAACTGTGTCCTTCCTCAATATAAATAAAATAAATGTAAGGAAATTATTTTAGCAATCTCATCTTAGAAGATATGGTAATTCCAAAAGAAATATGCTATGGAAAATAAAAACATTTAAAATAACAGCAGCAAAAAGCGCTGAAATGAAAAAAAAATAAAGCTAAAATTTATTTATGGTCACTCAAGAAAAGTAAAAATTCGTAAGAATAATGCTATTCATACATTTTGTCAAATAAATTCTTATTTTTTTAGGTAAGAAAAAAAATTAGCTCAAAAAACAGCCGATAGATTGCGTTCATGCATAAGGGAAAGAATAAACACGCAAATAACAAAATTAATGTTATCAAATATTTTATTATTGCAATGTGTTCAAAATGTCTACCATCACAAGTGATCACCCATTGCAGGCATGTCAAAAATCCAACAACGGTAAAGAGAAACTTGTCCGAGCATATACATAACATCTCTCTACAGGTTGTATGTTTCCATGGATTGTATGGAAGGAATTGATACATCCGGGATTTTTAATTTCCCCCTACCCAACAGTCTGCTGTGAACCCACACCACGCTGTGGCTTTGGGGAAATGCAAGATGACATTGGGGCAACAGCTGGTGTCATATCTGGTGACCCAGAAGATCATGGAAACGTCCAATGTCTACTGATTCTCTCTTCACCGAACGTCTATGTCAGTAATTCTTTTACTAGAATAGAAGTGTGACTTTGTTGCTCCATCTAGCATAAAAGAACAACTAAAAGTGCATCTTTTTCACGCAAACATGGGAAACCTTATCGCGCAGGATCTTTAAATAACGCAGAGCACTTAAGTTACTGTTTTCCACTTATTGACCAGACACTTTGTTTGAAGTAAGAAGTGTCTTATAATGAAGGAACTTGTGAACCCACACCACAATGTGACTTTGGGGAAATGCCATAGCTTACACTTGTGGATTTGGCATCGCACAGGTGTGGCAGTTACTAATGACACCATGGAGCAAAAATTGAGCTCCATCTGTACACAAGATGTTAAAGACCCTGAAGAGATCATATTAAATTTTAGAGAGAGCCCACGACACAATTGCTTTTCTCTCTACTGTATCCGATGCAAATAATTCATGGCAAAACTGTAATTGGTATGGATGGTGATTAAGAACTCCATGAAAAATTTTGTGTATCGAGGTTCGTCGTAATCCCTATCGTTTGCCAGCTTCTCGTTCACTGCTAGTCCCTTCCGTGCTGGGAATTGAGAGAAGAAATTAAGCTACAAGGTTAGAGAGATGGTATATGTCCAAAAAAAGGAAGAGTAACTTACGATTTTATCCCTAATCCAGCAATAAAAAAAAAAGATGCCATCCACTGGTAATCCAGATTATATCAGGACATGGGAGATTTCCTGCATATTTCCAAAGATTTGGAAGAATACAGGAAAATAAAAACATTTGTGGAGGAATCGGTACTGTTTACCACTATTTAAAGGAATGTACAGAAATCCCCGATCATCGAAACCATCAGCAAGTTAAAAATAAGGACTAGGGTTCAATACTGATGGTACCAAGTAATCTTAGGACTCTGAAGTACATGATGTCTAAAATTGTCAGCTTTTTTTCAACTGTTTGAAAGTCTGTAGAGGAGGAAGTGGTCAGTTTATGATCACTTTGGGTCAATTATTTTGAAGAGAATGTCAGTTTGACAGATTCGGTCAATGTAAGGATGGACACTGCTACAGTCTACAGTCGGAAAAAACTAATCCTGTCGATGCTGCTTCGTTCAGTGGTGGTGGGGTGGTCGGCTGTACAGAATAAGAATTCCTTACCGTGGTATCAGAAGCTAATGTTTCCATTTCAGCTGCAATGAGCTTCGAATGTGTCTACATTAGACAGTTGTTCTAACCTTACAAGATCTTCCATCGCTGCAGTTCCCTCAAATTGCTAAACAAGCTTTAAGAAGCAAGCCACTGTGTTGCTGCTTGACTTGTTATGCACAGGCTCACCGAGGTAGTCAGCAATTTAAGCCTAATCAGCTTCTCTTGTTTTATAGTAGCACCAACTGGGGCCAAGAATAGAACTTTTGCTACTCACTCATCGCATTTACTTGCACAGCCCCTTTTTATAGGGGGGGGGGCACATTCACACTCCTTGCACATTCACTCATTCAGAGTCCTTGACGCGCAAATCACGGGGAAGATGCGCTACTAATCTACCAGGAGGCCAGTGGCCAGCCACTGTTAAAAATCCTTTCCTATTCTTCACACTTTTTGAAGTGAAGAATTTACAGATTGAATGCTGATTCCAGGTTCAGGTAAAACAACGTCACCAACCAGAGCTTCATATTTTCCAAATAACATCCCTGTTTACTTACACAACATGCAATGGAGGACTCATTATGGATTAAGAACGTGAGCATTTATAATACCTGTCTCATTAGCATAATTCCAATTAAGTCGTTCATATCAGCGCCATCTATTGGTTGCTTTTGAATTTTATTTCTTTATGGAAAAAACTCCCATGAATTATCGGTGCTTAAACTGCAAACAATTTTTTGTGTTGCTTAATTTTACGGGTTCTAAGAGTTTTTAAAGTTTTTTTTATGAACTTTCTGACCATCCATAATTTATATTAAGAAATTGTATGAGTGTACTGTAAAATTGTTAAGTGTAATCTTTAAAAATTAATAGGAAAAAAACCATTGTATAATATATTTAAATGTATTTAGTTTTAAAATAGACTTCATTCAGTATGTTTATTTCTTTATGTAATTTTCAGCTAATGGGAGAAATGAAATATTTTTTTTCTCATAAAATACTATTATAATTTTACATTAATATGACCTTTTTTGTTGATTTTTTTACAATAATTACTATAATGTGCTGCACTATAATTGGTCTATGTAATGTATACTGTAACTTTAAACAAGACTCTTGTCTGATCTTGAATTGAAATACAAAAAAGTTAATGTTGATATTGAATTGTTTATATCTTTTTTGCAGAAATAAGGACAGACTATTTAACTGAAAAAGGAAACAAGATTTTTCTTAACTAACTAACTGAACGTTTTCCTATAAAAATTCAAAATAACTGAATACACAAATATTCATAGGAAAACATTATTATAAATTTGATACAATATATGAAAATACAGAATATTTTTTGTAGACAAATTAAAAAATATGTTTATTAAACATAGACTGAAGTTTAATAAATATATTCTGAATAAATAAAATTATTGAAATTAATCTTGCTTTAAAAAAGCATATTTTTTATTGAGCACAAATACATCTTATTTTCTTCACTGATATGCTTTCTTTCTATATTAAGATTTTTCATTTCAAACTCCCTGGGTTGCGTTTTCAGAATGTCATATTTGCATTTTTATCAAAACTGCTAAAATGGTTGGCTCTTTATTCATATGCCACGGGCGATTACAAAACGGCTTCAAAAGAAATCACGAAAGACCCTTATTCATGATTTTACATTTCTTTGAATCTTTTGAAGATTTAAATCTTAAAATGGAGGACTGGTGCAGCTGAACTTTGATTTAACGTAGGTCATCATAAGAGAAAACTATAGTATTCTGATATTTGTCTCAGAGATTCAAAACATCATTTGATGGTTAAATAAAAATATTTGAACGATTTTAATTGCTTGCATCATATTTTGATAAAAGTGTAGTCTTTAGTAGCTATAGATCCATTAACAGTTAAAACGGATTTCAAAAGTTCTTCAAATGCAACTCTACCTAACGTAAAAAATATTCTAAAATTAATAGATTCTTTTATGATTCTATAATAAAGATATTAACCTTATAATTATACATTTTTGAGTCAGTGTAAAAAATTTTATTAAAATGTGAAAAGAGCATAGTTCGTATAAATTGTGTAAGCCTTAATGTTCCTACTTGCAAAGTTTTTAAAAAATTTTATAACTTATATTGATAAATTTTACACCTATTTATTCCCAAATAACATAACCTGATAATCATGCAAAGTGATAAATATTTTAATACGTTTATTGTGTTATTATATTTTTTAACGTTGCCTAAACATAATAAAAATTTATTTTGTTACATTTTTATTGTTATTAAAACATGATAAACCTTTAAAAAATTCGCATATTCGAAAGTACTGAAAAAAATATACATAATAATGCCTTGATTTTGTATGATTTTTTTTATTATGTGCATATAGGCATATATTGTAAAATATATTCTTATACACGAATACACAATAGATGCTTATGTATGGAAAATATATACATACAAATATATGCTTATATTGATACGATGAATCATTTTTGTTTGATCTTGCACTCAAGCTCTGAAAGTGTAGATTTGAGAAAAAATTACTATAAAGTAAATATTTCTGATGAAAAAATGAATAGTAATTATTATGTTTATATCTATATGTTTTATTTAAAGTAGAATATGCGTCATACAAAAAATGTTCAGAAAGTTTTCCAAATTAAAATGAAGTCTTAGAGAATTTCGAAAAATTAAAGGTTTAAATGTCCTATAGCCTCTAAATTGTAATAAACGTGTCTAAATTCTTTCCAATAAAAAGAGAATAATTCAAAACTCTCCTGATACATTTAATTTTCTGCATACATTTTTTATTCTTTTATTTTACATTTAAAAAGTTACATTACTCAACATTTAGCTCGTTATACGTATTTCGATCAAATATTTATCTTCCTTAAAATCAATTTTTGAAATAACTTCATTCCCTGTTATTTAAAAAAATAGGTATTAATACGAGTCTAGGTAATTTATTTTTGAAAACATCTTTATATGGCTGTTTCGAGCACCTTATGAGAACATAGAAGATTTTTCATCTTTCAATTTACATATAGCTCTAAAGTTACCTTCTCCATTTTGATAAGGCATATGTTGAAATGATTCTCAATAATGTCCTTCCTTATTGTTTTCTAATTATTGATTCTAGCTAAAAACACCCTCTTTTCTCCATATAATCTCATACTAAACTAAAACCACCTTCAATTTTTTTAGAATTTCTAATGCATGAGCTATTCGATTATACTTAAAATTGCCGATTATAGTACGTAATCAGTAAAAAAGTTTTCTAAACATTGCGATGCTTCTCTTTAAAGCATTCCCAGAAAGTGAGGCCCTTGTACATTGCCAGTTTGATAATTTAACGCAGGGATATTTCATTCCCTGTGTTGCTTTTTTCGGGAGATTCTCAGAAAAATTAGCATTAAATCTATAAATCCTGCTACTAATATTTTTAATTAATAATATTTTGTATTTCTAATTTTTGCTACTAATATCTTTAGTTAATCTTCACCAGGACTCGTTAATCGGTGAATTATCAGAGTATTGACCATAACAACAGTTACTATCCCAGTTGAACAAGGCAAATCTGACGAAAATGATGAAATTTTGAGGTCTAAAATGTTAAGGATACAGTTCTTCAAAATAAAAGTTTGGAATGTTTATTTTGTATTGGTTTTTCAGGAAAAAGAATGCCAAATATGTTGTTAGTAATTGTCATTATCACATTATCATATCTTCGTATGAATGATATATTTACCTGGATGACATTTTTGCATCTATAAATAGGGAAATACTTGCATAACAAAAAGTTACTGATTAACTATTGTTTACTGATTACAAAAATTTACTGAAAATCTATTGTGCATAACAAAAATTTACTTATATAATGGTGTTTTACAAAAACGTCTATGTCACATTTTGCAAAAATATCATAGACTTGCAATGGACTTGAAGAAAATTTAAATTTCTGACGAAATTATTAAAATAATTTTTAGATTTTAAGAATAGAAACTTTAAATATTCTCTTTTATTTTTTAATCCAAACATTTTTGAATTCCTTACTTTAGAAAAAAAATTATAGTACTTACAAATAAGATGTTTCTATAATTGAAAAAATTATTTTATATCATGCTTTGGAGAGTATTTCAATTGTTACAATATAGTTTTTATGACTGCTATTTTTCTAAAGTAATTCCACCAACAAATTTTTTACATATATTTTTAACATATTAAAGTTAAATTTAACTATGCCGTATTCAAAGAATTAAAAGTTGCATATCAAGAGTAATGGCCTGATTTAGTAATGACTTTATATATTGCTAGTTTACTAAGCGTTTAAATTTTTAAAAAAATGAGGCAACATTGGTAGAGTTAATAGTACATTAAATTGAAACTTCATTGGGCCATATTTATTGTTAAAACTGTTTTTTTATTTTCAAGTATTAACAATAACAACAATATACAATGTTGTAAACCTATTCAAATGATGTTTTTAGGTACCTGCAATTTCAAAGAAGATTCTTAAAAATATTTTTTTCTAATTTATATAATGTAACTATTTAAAATGAATACATAATTTATGTCATGTATTTAAACTTTATATTATTGAAAAATAAAATTTGTGCTAACTTTTGATTAAGTATATTTTGACTTTTAATATAAAATCTAATTCGTCATAAAGATATTAAAACTCTTTATATGTCTTATATTTTCTCACAAGTTCAAAAATGAATTAGAATTCCTAAAATTCAGAAGTTCTAAAAAAAATTTTTAAAACGTAACTTTATTTGAATTATTCATTTCTTTTCTGTTTGTTAGTTAAAAATCCATAATATGTTTTCATTTGATTGTAGTATCATTTCACTAAAAAGAAAACAGGAAACAAGTATTTAATAAACATTTATTTACATGTAATATAATAAATTAATAAATTAAGTTCGTAACATCATTATTAATTCACATATCATGTATAAAATTTCTAAACATATAAAGTATTGATTCACAAAAGTTTATATATTAGGAATAATTCATTGATAATTTTAACACATGATTTCGAACAAGAGATAGAAAGCGACGCATTCTTTAACTTCATTTTAACACCGATTTAAAGTTTAAACTTTTTTTCCTTTATTATGAAAAAATTTTTGTACAACTATAAAAAAAATGTTTTCACGCAATGAATGGCACTTATAGTTTAAGTATATATTAAAATTTGCAGAAAAATTTACATACATACAAATCGGATAAAATGTGTAACGCTACTTTAAATTTTAAACATGGCATTTCTTTATTATAATAAGCAAATTTTATTAACAAAGCACCATAGAAATTCAAAGTCTTATTCACTTTCATTAGTAATAGAATTTTTTTTCTGTTATCCCTAAAATCCTTTAATATATCGACAAACAATTTTGCTGATTTTGTAAACAGAATTGGTTACTTTATTTATCACGTTCAACAATAAATATTTATTAATTCTTCTCGGTCACATTCTTTAATTAAAATTAAACTTTAATATATATTAACAATCTCAAATTTTAAAATAAAATATTTTACATCTGTCCACATTTCATTTTGTTATCTACATTTTTATAAAACTGTAGATATAGTTAAGAATTAATTTAAAAATCTGTATGACTTTTAAACGCAATTTTAATGGAAATATGATTCTAAAATTTTAAGGAATAATTTAATAGAATAAATAAAATTTTATTTTGATTTTTATTAAAAATAATATTAATTTTTTATAATAATAGTAATTATTTTTCTTATAAATTCTAACATTTTCACACATACAATGATTGACATATTCAGCAACTTACAATGACCATTTGATATTAAAACATTTAAAGTATGTAATAATCTACCTCAACTGTGCACTTTAAATATCCATTTTTTTTATTTCATATCACATTTATCTGTTGATACCAAATATCACCATCCACTCATTAATTATTTCTGACAGGCAGAAACATCTTTCTTTCTATACAGACATAAAATCCACATAATAATTATAAAATATGAACATGTGCGAAGAACAGAATGTTTCTTTTGTTCTGAATGCATCAGCGTTCGTTTTCATCGAAGAACATTGTCGAAACTGCTGATGAAACAAATACCTTGTGGAGATCATCAGACGATCAATCCAATGTGATGATCCTTCAAGCTTCAATCCTAGCTCTCGTTGGGAAAATGACCTGCTTTCCCAAGGCGATGTGGTACGGCAATTTCGAGCTTATAAAGGAACCTGAAGAAGAAATTATTAAGTCATTACAGTGATTCCACAACTGCGAAACAAAAGTGTTAAAATAAAAAAATGAAAATAAAATTGCAGAATTTAAGTTATCACGTGAGGACAATATTATTTTTAAGTCATTATCTGCCAGCCTTCTGGCACAGAGGTAGCGCGTCTTCCCCGTGTTCTGGGAGTTCCGGTTTCTAGTCCCGATTCGGGCATAGTTGTTTTTCTGTATGCTATCTAAGAGATGTGTGACTATACCCCCCTGTAAAAGAGGGGTGGGCAAGCAAATGTGGTGAGTGTGTAGCTAAGTCGTACTCTTGGCCCTAGTTAGCGCTACTTCAAAAACAAGAGACGATCCTTTCTGTGTCAGCAGGGGGCTCTGCTGCTGTGACAGCCGGGGGCTAGTCCAAGGCAAATGCCATAAGTAACAACGACAACAAGTTATTCTCTGACTTATTTAATTTAGTCATTAACCAGTTTAAGCCGGTTTGAAACAATCACGAGACGTCTTTATAGGCATATATCCCTCTATAATACCCTCTATAACAAAAAAAAAAAAAACTGAACCACCAAGAAGGATTTGTACGATTGAGTCGAAAATTGGCGGATAGGAAGACAATGTACAGAATAGTAAATGGTAAGATATCAGAACAATTGAAAAATTTATTTCAGAGTTACAGTAACAAGTTCAATAAGGTGTTGACCCAAACACGTCATCGATGATAGTCAGAACACAGTTGGAAGATGGATTCGTTGCTAAAAACTATGTGTCCCCAATCGGCATCATTCCAACCTGATCGACCCATGCACCACTGTAATCTGGCTCGGCAGTGTGCAGGCGTGAATGGCAGGTACCGTAATGGTCGGCGCAAACGTATATTTCGCTGTCTCAACCATCTGTGAATGGTCATGCTGGACACTGGTTTTTGGGTTGAACGTCTGATGGTTGATAGAGATGAAGAAGGCGCTGTGACAGCTAAAAGGATACTCACTCTGTCCTCACGATCTGTCGTGGCCCTATATCGACCGCTACCATCCTGACGTTGAACTCTGCCATTTCCCACCCATCTTTGCCAGCACCTTCTAATCGCCGCATCGCTTCGACTCAAATGACGAGCTATTCTCCGATTTGTCCAACCGATCTCTTTCAATCTAATGCTACGACCTCTGTCAAAGTCTGACAGCTGCTCGTAATGAGCACGAACTCTACGGAGATGCATTTTTTTCAGTTCTTGAAAGGAAATCTGAATCTCAATCAAACTTGAATTTTTAAAAACTATTTAAGAACTGCTCCTTATATACATCTGCTGGATGCGAAGTTCCGAAGCGCTGAAAATGAAACTCTCCGTTCATTGGACACCAAAATTTAATCATTTGCATATCTGGTCAAAACACTCATGCATACGAAATTTCAAAGCAATCCGACTATTGCTTCTTGGTGTTTTTTGTTATAGAGTGTGTATATATAGGTACATATATATATAAAGATAATTTTTTTAACTTTCATTTTCAATTTTAAACTTTTATTTAAAGTTTTAGAGTTCGACCAATTTTGAGATGAAATAATGATGTCAAAGTTCTGCGTCAACCTTTTAAAAACGCAGCTGTTGTGAAGAAGCATACGTAATAATAAAGCAATACTGGTAAAAGCAGGTAAAGGTTTTAAAAATGCATCTGCTTTCAAAGAAGTATACATTATAATAATACAATGCTGACAAATGGAGGTTTAAAAAAAATTTCAACCGATAATTTCCGACTACCCATAATATTTATTTTTTGCCTGTAAATTTTGGAGATACCAAAACATCCTAACCAATACAGCGTCATGTTCTCATATGTAATAATATAATTATAAAAAAATAATGGCAGCTTGCGTTCCTATACAGGCAAATGATGGAATATGTATATATAATAATAATTCTGAAATTAATTATCCTGCAAATCATCTTAATATTATTACATCATTAAGGTGTTTTAAAAACTCAGTAGACATTTCATTAAAAATAAGATGTTATAAATTTTCGAAAAAATTTAAATCAGAAACGATTTTAGGGGAATGTATTTTTGTTTTCTCTTTTAACATAAAGCACACAAAAATGACGTTACATCATTTTTATGATAAGTATAGCATTCAGAATATCGGAAAACATTATGATTTCATAAAAAAATAACTTAAACTTACAAAGCTAGCATGAAAATATTTTGAAGATTCATAGATAAAAGCATGAATAAAAATAATGAATGTGGCACATAAAATAGTTGACAATTTTAATTTTTGTATTAGGATAATAACCATGGGCCATAGCGTACTCACAATATAAAACATATTTCAAATAAGTTACCAAACCAAAGACAGTAAAATGTCTAATTACATGGAAACTTTTTGATGAGCTCCATATTTAAAACTCTAAATAATGGAAATTCGTAATATAAGCAATTGCAATTACAAATATGCCTGCAACTAATTTATTAAACAAAACTTATCAAAATAAATTAACCTTCAGTTTTTTTGTATTACTACCTCCATAAGGATAAAAGTCAAAAATATTACATAAGGAAAATTTGAATTTTATTTCACCTCTGTTATTATATAGTTTATATTTAATATTCATTATATATCAACGATAATATACAGGAAAGAAATGGTTAACGTCATTGAGAGGCAAGAGACTGCAAATCTAATAATGGGAAAAATTAAAGAATTCTATCAAAATGCATTTTAAATCATTTTTAATTATTAAAATTAAAATTAAAAAAAAATAATATTGCACTCTGTAAACGGAATGATAACGAATTTATTAAAATTGAACTAATTTGAAGAATAAAATATAATTAAAATTTTTAAAATTTCTTTGTTAATGAGCACTAAAGTTAAGATATTTTAACTTGAAGTCCAGTGAGTGTATTTAAATAATTTATTATCGTGACTGGAGAAATTCATAAATAGCATGCTTAGATGTAATATCTTAATGCAGTTAAAACTGTAAATTAATCTGTCTATTTGATAGTCTACTAGCATTCTAAAGAAATTAGCTAAACTAAATTTATCTTGAATATATTTTGATGACTGAGAACGTGTAATTAATAGCTCTCTCTTGATGTTTTTATGCAAATAATGACCTAAAATAACGTGAAATTTTCTAAACGAGTGACAAAATAAAAGCGTTATTATAAAGGGGAAAAATGTATGTTTTAAAAATATTGATTTAAATGTTGTGCAATGTTTCATTTAACTTTTATTATGTTATATTTAATATTTACATTTATTAATTACCACGATTTTTGAAAATAATATTTAAAGAAGAATATTTTATGCACTCTCCAAGCGAGATGAAAAAAAGTAAAATAAGTAAAATATTAAAATATTTCATGTTTTCATTATATATATATATAATGTCAAAAAATTTTATGTGTATACAGCGCTAATTTTTCGAACTTTTTCAGGCATTTTAAACATGTGTTAAAATTAAAATGCCCTTCTAAAAATGTTATATAGAGTTTTAAATCTTATTATATAGGTTTTTTGGGGGGGATTTGGTTTCAAACATTAAAAAAAATGTCCGGAATATCAGAAATATACAAAAAAAAGAACGCATGATAAAATATTAAATTAAAATATTTAAATAGCTTTTTTAATGTTTAGATAAACATAATCCTTATTTATACAAAGTATAAAGTTTTTTTTAAATATCCTATGATGATTTTCTAAATTTTTTGGAGCGATTTGCACTGCATTTCTTTATTTAAAATGTTTATACTATAAATTTTGAAGCATTTTTACAAGAATTTAAAATGCATCTTTAACAGTTCCAGTGTCGAAACAAACTGATTATATAAAAACATTAGTGCATATGCTGCAGATTAAAGCCTTCGTCTAAAGCTCTGCAAACTTTAGATTTCCTTTACCTTTAAACAAAGTTTGAATTAGTTTAATACTAAAGATATATTTTCAATTCTTAAAAGGTGTGGATTTCCTTTTTATCATGTCAGAACATCATGTTGTTTTGGGAATGAGTTCTGTGGGGTCAACAAAAATTCGTAGGTGAAAAGTAAAAGAACAATCTGTTGGTGAAAAATAAAAATTTCATTATCTGCACAAGCATATGAAAAAATAAAATTTTAATAACATGAGGCCATTCCATTTACAAAAGTTCTGATTAAAAAAAAAGTTAATTACTGCCACACATAAAACCTAGAAAAAGGTCATTTGGAGCACGTGATTATATGAAATGAAACGAAATAGGAAATATGATATTTTTTAAACAATAAATGCGAGACAAAGTTTTTTTTATCGTTTGCAATAATAAAGTGACTCATTCAATGAAACATTTAAAATGGATAAAAATATTATTTAACTTGCTCGAGCACGTGGTGCTTGGTCATTCAAGAAATTATATTCTGGCATGATACATTGAAATATGCACAGCAGATTTCATTTTAATCTTTATTGATTTTAGAATTCATTTCAGAAAACATTTATAATTTCTGGTTTATCATACATTTAAAAATGTTTCTCAATTTAATGTATAATTTTTCTCAAAAATAATTTATTATATTCAAAAATTGAATTAAATTTATTTTGTTAGATAGTTTTAATTTCAAATTTCTGACTGAAATTAAAACAAACATATGTCTATAGTTTTATAATTTATTAATGACGATGATTTTAATACAAAATATACATTGATCATTCCAAAATGAACTGATAATTTATTTTCGAATTCTCTTTTAACTTCAAGTATAAGCATTTTCTTCTTATTCAACTACTGTTAAATTTTTATAAGACTTTTTGAAAATGGACTATTTTTCAAATCACTTTTTTCACTTCAAAAGTTTCATCTATACCATTAATTGGGAAGAAAGCAGGACTAAAATTGGTATGAAAACTAATTTCAAAATATTAAATGGTCGAGACTCACTAGTTTCCTAAGTTTGCATTTTAAATCATTCTAAATGGAATCATTACTATATAAAATTTGGAAAGAGATAATTCAGCGTTCCGTAACTTAATACAGAAGCGTTTGATGCAACGACATATTAATGAGGAAACAGTAATTGAACACCAGTGTCCTGCTTTAATATGTTTCCTCCTCAATGATTATTTGGATATCATTCCCAAAAGTATAATATTACTCATCTTAATGATTATCTACATTCAGCCAGTAATCACTGATTGTCATTACTGAAAATGTCTTCTCTTCCAGTGCTCATTAATGTCTCGAATTCAATTTGTCATTCATACAAATGGATTTTCGCAATATTCATATAATGTCATTTCTACACGGATTATGTCTTTTCGCAGTCGCATTCTACTGCTAGCTTATTGCAATATGTATCCTACTGTCGTTGTTCTTGGATTCAGCTTAATTGTTGCTCAAAGTTATAATCTTGCAGACAAATTGTATACCTTGTAAAATTTCGTATTTTTTGAAAATTGTATAAACCTTCATTAAAATATAATTATTTAAATGGATAAAAGTTACAAAAATTTAATACTAAATCAGAATATTTTAAGAAAAATAAAAAATCGCGTTAATAACGGATTTATTAAAATTTATCGATTGAAAATATGAAGAACAATATTTATTTTAATTTAAAATTTTAGATTGGAAATTAATTTTCTTACATAAAAATTAAATATATTTAAGAATTAGAATTAATTCTTTTGAATTTAATCCACCTAATTCTCGAAACAAAATTCTTCCATTCTTCCGGGTGCCTACGATCAAAAAAATTACATTTAATATGCAGCAAAGCTTTGTTTAACAAAAAAAATGAGTATGAATACAATGAAATGTAAAAAGCACCTTATTTTCTAAATAAAGTTGAAGTTTAAAAAGCTTTCCCGTGAATTATTTCACAACTGTATATGATTTGCATTTAAATATATCGTAAAACACGTCTGAACAAGACAGGAATGTTTTGCTTTTCCATATTATAAACGCTTTTTGTTTTTTAAAAAAAATAATGCTAATTGTATACTATTTTAGAATTTAAGTCGTATTGTTTTCTTTTTCAGTTTTAAATGAAATAATTGCTTTAAATTAAGTTTTTCATTTTATTTATTTAACTGAATATTAAAGGAAAAAAAGTTATCTCTCTCTCTGTCTCTTTATATATATATATATATATATGTGTGTGTGTGTGTGTGTGTGTGTGTGTGTGTGTGTGTGTGTGT
>JAOUZG010006535.1:2769116-2781493 GCA_026289955.1 Argiope argentata
GTGTGTGTGTGTGTGTGTGTGTGTGGGTGTGTGTGTGTGTGTGTGTGTGTGTGTGTGTGTGTGTGTGTGTGTGTGTGTGTGTGTGTGTGTGTGTGTGTGTGTGTGTGTGTGTGTGTGTGTGTGTGTGTGTGTGTGTGTGTATATATATATAGGAATGTTTTTTGCCTTTTCATATTATAAACACTTTTTGTTTTAAAAAATGCTAATTGTATACTATTTAAGATTTAAGTCGTATTATTTTCTTATATATATATTCAAAAGCTAGTACAATATTTTTCATTTCAAGTTTTCAAAGTTTATACTTTACAAGTAATTAAATATAACTATTATTTAAAAGATTAATTGATATTTTTTCAATAGTAGCATTGGTATATCTAGAAAATATTTTTATATGAATATTTTCAATAGAATACAGCAAATTATAATGCTAATATTTCTTTAAAATACTTTTTTTAAATTTCTTTAGGGATAATCAATATTATGGATTGAAATTATATTCAATCCATAATAATTACAAATGGAGTGACTGTTCATATTATTCAATATTGTTTTATGGAGTGAAAATGGGTAATAAGATTTTTTATTTTACTTATCTTACAAATGATTAGTATGTTATGAACAAAAACGAAAGCGTGCCTAAAACTCATAAATAAAAATATTTTATGTAAAAATTACTGATTATTTATATATAATATACATGTAATAAATAAGAAAGAAAAGAATTAAATAACATTGGGCTAGTTCAGAAAAGCTAATTACAAATAATTAAATAATATACAAACTTTTACTAAAATAAAAAATAATAAATAATAAAAACCGTTATGTTTGATGAAGAAAAAATACACTATAAACCTGCATCCAAAGCTTCAAAATCTAGTACAATTGCCATACATTTCATGTACGGCAAAAATAAAAAATAAAGATTCAAATCACGACATCTTTAGGATCAAAACACACGATCTTCTAGATTGCTTACTGACTCGCGATTTTTAATGGCTTCAGGTCGACAAAGAACAGTAACCACTCGTACATTTGATCAATGATCCCAGCATCAACCACCTATCATCAAAACTGCCCCATGTTTCATTTTTATAGGCATTTGCTGACTGACAAAGATCGATAAAACACAAAGAAACTCTAATGTATTAGAATTCTGTAAATGACGCGGGGAAATATTCTCTACGGTGGCAACCTTATTTCCAAAAGATAACTTCAAATGGTTTATTTAAAGTTTTTACAACGGGAAGGCTCCTAAATTGCATGGAATAAAAATAAAAGAAAGCAAATATATGATAAATGCATTATTTTTTTTCCTTGATTTATATTCCATTACTTTATTTTTACCATTCTGTAACAGCTATTATAAACGTTTCAACGTTCTATGTAAACCTTAAAAAAATTTAAATAGGAATTCCCCATTAATTTATTTGTTCAATAAATCTGAAAATGTTTAACTTAGCAAATTTTTGATACAAGTTTCTTTTTATCATGTGTGTTTTTATATATTTTTCTCCATTTAAATACCATTTTAAACATGATAATTTTTGTTAAATGTATACTTTTTTATATTCAGATCTATAAAATTCGATTTATACTTGATTCTTTGATGCCAGATGGGAAACGTTCCACATGACAAATCTTTGAAGCTAAAACTGTCACATTTGCAGTAACTACTTTGGTATTATACAAAATCAAAAATATAAACTAAATTTTTGGTTTAGTAATTAATTAATTTTATTAAAAGATAATTTACATTTTTACAATTCTAACTTCTCAAATCCGATGTATATTACTGCAAAAAGTCACTTTTATTTCCGTCGGTGTTCTGGCATAAGGGTAGCGCATCTCCTATGTGATCTGGATGTCCCGTTCCGGGCAAGGTTGTTCTGCTATGTACTATCTGTGAGATGTGTGAATGTGCCTCCCTGTAAAAAGGGGTTGTGCAATTCACTGTGATGAGTGAGTAGCTAAGTTGTACTCTTGGGCCAAGTTGGCACTACCTCAAAACAAGAGACGATCATTTCGGCCTAAATCTGCTGATGCATCAGAGAACTTTTACATGGCAAGTGCCATTAGAAACAACAACAACTTATATTTCAATTCCAAACTCAAAAGAAGTTAACTTTTCAACTCTTATTTCCATACAATCTTTTAATATAATCTTTAAAAAATTTTAAGGTTTTTCAACATAGCAATGCAGGTCGCAATTACATTAAATAGATTTTTGTGTCTTTGTTATCGTTTATATTATTTAGAGTAAATGTGTAAAATAGATATAAATGTAGACTAATCATGATTAAAAAGTATTATGTTTTGTGGTTTCAAACAAAATGTTTGAATATCCCTTTCTTTTTATTAGCATATAAATGCACATAAAGAAATAGGACAAGCAAACAAATTTCAATGGAATAAGAATGCATTTTTAAAAAATAGTGCCAGCCGCTAGGGTAAGTAATATAGGCATTGTGATTAAACAAAAAAAATTAAACAGCATTATTTTCTAATATTAATCCTGTGTTAATAACATAAGGATGAAGCAATAATTCCATTCACTATCTTGAATCCCTAAATGCTCACTCCAAAAAATTAGGGCCAGAAAGGTCAATGTATCAGTGCAAACCTTCTCCCCATTTCACTGAATCTGATTTTTTGAATATCTGAGGCAAGCACATTGTTCATTAGATATACTCATACAAATAGATGTGGAAGGGGGGAATATAAAAGTTTTTGAAAACTTTCAAAATGTATCTGAATATACATTTGCATATTAAACATCGACTAAACTGGGTCCTCCTTTTTATATCTGCAGCAGAAGAATATGTTTCATTGTTGTTTCAAAGGGAGATAAGGAATTTTCTTTACCGGACGCTCTAGTGGTCTAAAGTACTTACATGAAATCGAACTAAGGAAAGAGAAAGTTGATAATTAAACAGCTAAGAGAATCTGTAGGTATCAAAAATTACTGAAGAAGTACCCAATGTATGATCTAAATAAAGAGAAAATAATTTCTTTAATAATCTTCCATTAAATTCTCTTTTTTTATTTCCTTTGCGGCGTTTTGGATTTTTTTATCGACCTAAATTTTTAATAAAGTCTCTGAATCGTGTATCTATTTTGAAATCACTTCCTAGAAAAGAATTAATTAATTAAAATGGAATTAATCTATTAAAAGTTCCATGCAAAATATAAAAATTACTAGAAATCGGTAAAGTTTTTCAGTTCAAAGTCTCTTATTGGACAGAACTCATTAAAAATAATTGTTTCGCTTTCGTCGGCCGTATTTAACTTATTTAGAGGTTTTTCCAATTATTGATTCAATTTAATAAGATCTTCAATTAAGAAAGTATGGGTTATTGCTTCACTGTTTTTACAGTGAATAAAGATATTTTTAACTTTAAAGAAATTCTCGATTCCTGTTATAACAAATGATTTTATTTTTTAATGAATTTTCTAGAAAGACGCTTTACAGAAAATAAATTCAAATTAAGTGTAAGATTTATTTTCGAATGAAAAATTTTATCTAATTTCCTATTTCAAGCAGAAAAGAAATTCTAATTCTGTAAATTATTTCCAATTGTTTTAAAAAAAGGTTTTTTTTTTCAAAAATACATTTCAGAGTGTTTTTTAATTCAATAATTAATAAATTATTTTCGAAATAATTCACCAATATTTGTGTATAAAGCCTATAAACCTAATTCTATAGCACTAAGATAACATTTTAATTTATTAATCAAGATTATTATCTCTTATTTCATGCTTTTTATAGAATAATTTTACTAATTGAGAATACCATTCAGCCCTGATGTAATTTAAATATTCCCAACCCCACAACCATGTTTATTATTCTAGAATTTTTGAATAACTGAAAACATTTCCACATTTTGAAGGAAAAAATCCCCTGTAGGTGCAGAAAAATTTCCAAATTTTCTACTAAATCTGTTGATTGCAATAAGGCTGGCTTCAATAATATATTTTGAATAAAATCTGAAAACTATTCTTCTTTTTTAAAACTAATTAATGCTTTAATTTCACTTTATTTTCAAATTTGGAGTTTTAAAAATTTTGAAATTAAGATTTAAATCATATATATTTTATTACTTTTTAGCGATAGACCTACTATTGAAAAAACTGAATGAAACGCTGGATTATAAAAATTATAATTTAAATAAGCTTTTTAAAAATATTTCGACTATCTAATGAAAAGCAAGACAGCTTGTGCCTTATTTACATTAATATTTATGAAAAAGTTTTATTGTTATAAGAAATGTTTCTTGTACTTTACTAAAAATTGCATTACCATTTAAATTATTTATATTTTAAGAAATAAATTTAATTTGATATAATTTTCCATCATGAAAGATTTTGATAATACTTTTATGCAAGAATTTTTTTTGTTGTTGTTTTGATTTGTTATACAAAAGAAATATTGGTTACTTAATATACTCAAAGCAAAATCAGTTCAACAAATGCAGAAAGGAGGAAAAAAATCCTGTGCGTTTCTTAAAATGTCGGAATGTAAGTGACAACATGAAAATTCATAAATAAGTTTATCTTATTTGAATTTTATTTGTTATCGAAAAAGGATTATCTATATGCATTTATTTAAAATTAGAATTGATCACCAACTAGTGTTTTAAAATTAAGAATTGAAGAAGATGATTAATAAAAAAGGAATATTATTAATAAATTCCACATTAAAGTAGAAAAAAAAGATTTAATTAAAAGTATTGTTGCTTCAAATATACAAAGTCATTTTAAAAAATAAACTTAGATTTTTTTTAACTGAGCTTCAGAAATAGAGATTTGCTTTTCCATATCATTATAGAGATTTACACAATCATATCATATTGTTGCTTTTTTATCCTTTCTTTTTGCATACAGAACTCAATGTATCTTTCAATTTTTCCTTTCTAACAAATTTTTAAAAACTTAAATCATATTTGCTGAATTATCTTGCATTGCCTGTGCTGTATAGTTTCGTTCGGATTACTGAGGAAATTTGAAAGGAAAATATCATCCCTGTTGTAGATATGGTAATTTATAACTAATGAACTTCTTCCAGTAGTCCTTTTCAATGAACTTAATGTTCCCTCACAAAATCGGTCGATTTCCAAAACTTTGTTTGCCGGATAGAAAAATTGGAAATAATATCTTTTAAAAAATGTCATTATATATATAGAGAGAGAGAGAGAAAGAGAGGGATAAAGGCTTATATAGAAGTTTCGTAATTGCTTCAAACTGGTTAAAATGGGTTAATTAATTAAATTAATTAAGACAAATATTGACTTCAAAGTGATAATGTTCTCACATGATGACTTTAAATTTGCAATCGAAGATATCATTTTTTTAGTAAATATTTTGGAACTCACCTGCGTCAGTGTGGACGTATAAAATCTGGTCCCTGTCGCACTCGGCATCGCTGCTCTCCGCTAACTCACGTGCTCCGGATAGATGAAAGGGGCTTCCACACTCATCATCCTCATACCTGATGTTCGAAGAACAAAAGTTAATTACATTCCTAAACAATTATGTCACCATAATCATAATTCAAACCTCCGAAAAACATATCTGTAACATTTGTTAAATTATCATTGAATTCAATAGCTTAAAATCTGTGTGAAAGAGAGCAGCAAGAAAAAATGTTAAATATTTTCGATTATTTAAAAAGTATTTATTAAATAACAATAAATTTATTTTTAACACTTATGCAGAATTACAATGAAATATTTACATGGACTCATTTTAATTTTAGTTTTTGAAATAAGATCATTATTTATTTTAATTTGATTTTATTACTTTTAATTGATTTCATTTTTATCCATTAATTAAGTCTATCAATATGTCAAAATAATTGGATTTACTATATAACATTATTCTATTAGCAAGCTAAAAATTAAGTATATTTTCCCTTGTTTGTATGAATTGAAAATATGCTACAATCATATAAAAAAATATAGTAGTTTTCAACTCCCTCACTATTTGAGATTAACTGCTTTATTTAAAACAATGAAGTATTTATTTGGACTTATTTGAATTTTAGCTTCGAAATAAGATAATTATTTATTTTAATTTGTGATTTTATTCTTTTTAATTAATAACATTTTCTATCAATTATTCAAGTATATCAATATATAAAAATAATTGGATTTACTGTATAAAATTATTCTATTAGCAAGCTAAAGGTAAGTATATTTCCCCTGGTTTGTATGAATTGAAAATATGCTACAAACATATAAAAACATGTAGTAGTTTTCAAATCAATCACTATTTAACTGCTTTATTAAACACAATGAAGTATTTATTTAGAACTTATTTGAATTTTAGCTTCGATATAAGATCATTATTTATTTTAATTTGTGAATTTATTCTTTTTAATTAATGGTATTTTCTATCCCATAATGAAGTATATAAATATGTAAAAATAATTGGATTGTACTGTATAAAATTATTCTATTAGAAAGCTAAAAGGTAAGTATATTTTCCTTTGTTTGTATGAATTGAAAATATGCTACAATCATATAAAAATATGTAGTAGCTTTCAAATCCCTCTCTATTTAACTGCTTTACTGAAAACAATGAAGTATTTATTTAGAACTTATTTGAATTTTAGCTTAATTATAAGATTTATATTTATTTTAATTCGTGAATGTAATTTTTTTTAATTAATGACTTTCACTATCCATTAATCAAGTATATCAATATGTAAAAATAATTGAATTTACTGTATAAAATTATTCTACTAGCAAGTTAAAATGTAAGTATATTTGTCTGAATTGAAAATATGCTACAACCATATAAAAACATGTAGTAGTTTTCAACTGCCTCACTATTTTAGATAAACTTCTTTATTTAAATCGATATTTGATTAAATCAATATTTGAGATTTTTACTATTCATTGCATTTCTACACCATCTGTAATTTATATTTAATATGTACCCTGAATATGTCTAAATTATTATACATCAATTGTGGGCTATTTATACATGGCGGTATACATTTATAAATATTGCATTTTTGATTTTTAAAATATTTCTTGCAGCTTTGATTCCTTAAGCTTGGTATTATTTGCTTATAAATTGACATTGCATTATTGTCATGCTATAATTAAATGAATTTCCTTTAACAAAACGATATAATATAGTTAATAATTCAATTCCTTTAATTTATTACAAGATACAGGATAATGTGCAATATTGTGACAATACTGTGAGGCATTTAGAATAACCAATAATATTGAGGATATATCGCACAATACCATGAGTTAATAGGTTGGGAATACTGAAATTTGAAATAAAATATTTTAATTGGGATTTGACCACTTACAGCACAAAATATTTTATGATATTCACTTTATATTATTCAATATTCTAAACGCCAGGATATGTAATAAAGATATTGTTTGAGGTATTTTTTCCTAATAGTGATTATAGTATAATTAATATTTACTTTTCACGAAATATTTCAAAGTGTACACTAGATGGCAGCACGAATTGAAATTCTTTCATAAATACTTCAATGAAACAATCATTATAAATACACAGAATGGACGGACTGACAAATATGTGAAGAGCCCTAATAAAAAGTCCTTGATAAATAATTTATTATTTAAAATAAGGCCTTCCATTTTTATTTTTTTTATTTTTACCAACATCTAATGATCCAAACACATTTTACTATAAAATTAGTGGACAAATAAAAAAATGGAGGTCCTCAAATATTTAAAGTATTAAAAGGAACTTAAATACCAAGATATAATTTATATAATACATATTTTTTTCTTTAATTCTACTCATTATTCCGGGACAACCATTTTTTAATAACATGTTTTATGAAATTGCATTCGTCCTCTCTTTAGAACATTATTTATTGATCTCTTTTTTTTTAACACGTAGATTAAAATCAATCCTGTACTTGGCAAGAAAAACATTGAACTGTCATCAATCAGAATAATTTAATTTACTTTTCAGCACTTGGGTCAAAAGTTTACCATGTGATATTCATTATTATTTTTTTTAACTTTTCTCATGATGTCCGGTTATTTTTCAATTCGAGTAAAATATTATTTAAATTCTTATTAAAAATTTTGATTATCGAAATTTATGCGTTTGATATAATTATATAAAAGTTTATAAAAAATTAAATTGATAAAAAAATATAAATGATTTATAAAATTTTATTAAAACTCAACTGTTGAATTGAAAATTTTGCATACCCGATCAAGACATTGATTAAAATTAAATTGCTTTTATACTGACACTTGTTTTAAAAAAGTGTTAATTTAAAATAAATTTCAGATCCAGCCATAATGGGTAAAAATATTATTTATCTTAAGCCCTTAGATTTATCTTTTATAGACAAAATATATGAAGAAAATATTTATTTGTTAAACGTAAGTTAAATTTGTAAAACTTCAATGAAAATTCTATATGAAAATTTTTAACAAATCTACCAAACTATGGACTCTTTTAGAAATAACGTTCATTATTTAGAGCTCTTCACTGCATGCTTTAACCCACTCCTGCTTACCCATCCCCACATGTTTTAGCATAGGGAGCACCTTGTTTGGTACCGCACTGCCATCTGTTGGATGAAATCGCTGTCGATCTGGGTCTCGAGTCGTTATTTCCTGGAATGTATTCATCATCGACATCCGCTGACCAGCGCCGACCAGACATAGATTCCTTCCGATGCGAGCCTGTTGACTGGTGATGACCACTGGAAGGACGATCTGTGAATATAATTCCGATGAAATTTAGGTTCTAAGCACTTATCATCATAGCTGCAGGAAAAATAATTATGAAGCATATTTGTTTTCCCTTTTTAAAATATTACTCGCAAAAAGATGGATTTATTCATTTTGTCTTTCAAGTAATAATTCATTTTAATAAAATATCGTTGTTGAAAAATAAAAATTATATCTGACAAAACAAATATATAAATTCAATTCAAAATAATGATGATAAGTTTGGAAAATAATTAAAACCATTTTTTTATCTCTCACAGTTAACTAAATTATTATTTAAATATTTCATTTCAATATAATTATTTATCAGAGACGTTAAGTCTCTTATGTTAAGCACCAGAAGATCTCCCCAAAGCTTTATCGCACTCTCTGTAATAAATTTGTCACGCCCAGGGCCCGATTTAGATTGACTGGGGCCAGGGCAAAAACTTCTTTCTCCCCCCCCCTTCTGCTTCACTACTTTAACAATGAAAAACTTTCATTAAAGAAGAAAACATAAAATGAAATTCATATTCGATTTGGGGGTACTATTTTTGTGGAGTCCCAGGGTAAGGCCCTAGTCACGTCTTCCATGGACTGTCTTTCAATAGTTATAAAATATTAACTTTTGGCTGAATTTAGCAATTTTATTGAAATTATCATAACCTTGACATGTTATTTGGTGATTATCTCTTGCATGCAATCGTAGTATCCACACATTGAATTCTTAGAGACGTTTTTCACCACCGACTGAAACAATAATTTGACACAAAATTGCATTTCTAGTCGCAAAGTCTGGTTCTAAATTCGATTTATTAAAGCTATTATGGCTTTAAATTACTGACTTTATACATTTCTGAGAATGCAGGCAAATAGAAAGTCAGCCACTTTGTGGATCTGGCTGAAAACTTGCTACTACATTATACAAAATTATGTTATAGATATTTTTTTTGTAATTATCATGTTAATGTACATTCGAGCAGCTGCACAAACGTATTTCCTCTGAACATATTTTATTCAACGTTTCAGATAAATAGAAAATTTGATATAAAAACCGCGTACCAAATTTCAACTGCTCAAGGAGTTTTCTTTCATCTTTGCTGCAAATAGCCGGACATTTTCTAAATAATGTGTTTTTTTTACAACTGAAGGAGTTTTTGATTCATCTTTGCTTCAAGCAGACGGACATTTTCTAAAAAAAATGTGTCTTTTTGATTTCAAGGAGTTTGGATTAATCTTTGCTCCAAGCAGACTGACTTTTTCTAAAAAATGTGTTTTTTCGATTTTAAGGAGTTTTTGATTCATCTTTGCTCCAAGCAGACTGACATTTTTTTTAAAAAAAAATGTGGTTTTTCGAACTCAAAGAGTATTTGATTCATCTTTGCTCCAAGCAAACGGACATTTTCTAAAAATCTCGATTTTTTTTTGACGATTACTATTTTTTATAATGCGTATAAGAGAAAGTAGTAATTACTGCATTGAACTTAAAACTTCTAAACCAATGCTTTAATTGCGCTTAAAAAATAAGTTAAAAAATGCGAAAATAAGGGAATTTTGTTACAAAGCCATAGTTCCTTTCTCGACGGTAATCTATGACATTTAAGATTACTATTTTATTAACTAAAACTGAACAGCTTTTCTAAATAACATTGCCTAATAAAATTACCAACTTCTGACTTTCTGGTGTGTATATTCTTAAAACAGGCATTACCGTTAAAAGAATAAAAGATTTAAAAGAAAAATTGTTCGAAAAATATATACTTACTTGGAAAACTGTACATGTGTTCAACTTCAGATTGAGAAAGAGCTTTTCCACCTTTCATGTGCTTTGTATTACTAGACTGCAAAAAAGTTAAATATGTAAAAAATAAAAGAAATAATTATATTTTAAGTATTAAATGTACATAGTGTCCCATAATTAACGCCTTCAATTCAACTCACAGAATGAGGAATTTGAATATTAAATTACCACTTTCATTTCAATCAAGCATTCAGATTCCTCACGCACAGAATTTATCCAGCATGATTATTAATTCAGCATTACCCATTTATTCCTCACGCAAAATTTATCCAGAATATCTAACTACTTGATTCTTAAATATCAGAGGAATGAAAAGGTCTAAAGATCAAATTGTTTGATTCTACAACATCAGAAGCTGAAATGGCCAGAAAAGTTAATCACTTGATGTATCCTTATCTGGGTCTAGAAAGTTATTAAAAATTCTGGTTGCTTAATTTTTTAAGCAAAAAAAAAAGTGCTGTAAAGCGTCCAGAAAATCTAATCGTATAATTTCTTAATCTCGGAAACAGAAATAAACCAGAGAACTTAACAACTTAATCCCTCTAAATAAAAGGTTGAAAATTGTTCTGAATTTCTTTTTCAATATTTCTCAATTTCGGAAATTGAAAATTATATATAGAACTTAATCGTATGTTTCATCAATCTCAAATTCTAAAAAAAATGCATGGATACAAATACGGCTCAATTTCTGGATACCCAGAAAACCTAATCCCATAATTCTTCTGTCCTTTAAGATGAAAAATATCCAGATAAACTAAATGCATAATTCCTCAATATCAGAATATAAAAATTATGTAGAAAATTTGACGACTCGATTCCTAAGTCCCAGAGGCCAAAAAAAGGTCTTGAAGTGATTGGAAAAATCCAAATGCTATAATTAGATTAGAGACAAATATATTTTCCAATATCAATAATGTCATATCTTTCTAAAGTAAAACTATATTAAATTAAAAAGACTGAATTATAACTAAAAGCTTCATAATTGGAATCCTCCTTTAAATACAGGATTTTATTACAAATTTAAATAACGAATATATTGACGATCAATTTCAAGGGGATCAAGAATTTGTGTATCCGTTGTGCTAGATATTTTGTCAAAATTGTAATATTAACCTGACTTAATCTGTTATTTTGTAGCTCATATAGTCATGTCATGCAAACAAGGCAATCATTTTCCAGCATTTGTTCTATAATCATAATGCCCAATATGTAATTTTAAAAGCATGTATCTTTGTAATCGAATGAAATGTCATCGTTTATTGTGTTCGTTGGAATCACAGAGATATAATTCATGCGACAAATGCCAGAACAGTTAATTTGGGTTTAGTATGATAGTGAGAATCATCCTTTGATGAGTGTTGACAATAATTACGTGACATACTGTAAAGTAGATACTGGCATTTAGATACGATGTTCAAAATTTCAGACAGGAAATAAACATGTCTAAAATTTTGAGTTCAAAACAAATTTCTCCATGATTCCTACTGAAATTACAAGGAAACAAAACAAAAAAACAAAAAAAGAACATGCAGATTATTATTTAAGAAAGATTTTTGAAATAAACTCAAAATATAGATTAATGATAGTAAAAACAAAATTTTACAGTATGATTAAAAAGCAATTCATTTAATATTTATTATTTTTTAAAAAAAATATTTGCTTTTCGTTTAAAAACAAACCTTTTGAAATGAAGCATAATTATAAATTTTTCATCAATAATTGAGTATTTAAAAAAAATTAGAGCAGCTAAAATAGTATAAAAACTTCTCGTTGTAAATAAAAGATACCCTTAAATATGTTTTAGTTTTCTCTGAGTATTGACATATGAAGCTGAATAGAAAATAAAAATAATA
>JAOUZG010006535.1:2790293-2800687 GCA_026289955.1 Argiope argentata
TATATATATATATATATATATATATTTCAAGCTTTAAATATATATAATTTTTTATAAAGATATTAATTTTGTATTAAAGATAATAAGATAATATTATGAATTTATGCTTCCGATATACATTTCACTACATTGTTTTCGAGCCTATAATTCGCTAATTTTTTTTTTTTTTTTTGAAAAAGTTTTTTAAAACTTTTACTAAAATATTTTTTTTACATAATATTATTTTATTCAATGGCTTTTAAGTAAACGTTAAGGATCAATTAATTGTTTCAAGCTATAATAAAAAATTGCATTTTTTGTTCATCTACAAAATTCGTAATACGCAAATCGTATCTACCTTTTACCCAAAGATAGATACAATTTTTAACAATTTTTTTTCTCTCCTTTATTTAAATGATTTGTATCACTTTTAAACAACTATAAAAATTTCATACTGGAATTTTTTAAAATCAGTTTTAAATAAAGTAAAAGCTCTTATTTATTTTAAGAAACTCCATAATTATAAAATTACACAATGCCATCTGCTTTTTAGATATAATTAATTTAACTCTTATGCCTAATTATATGTATAAATGATAGAATACAAATTTCTTTTTAAAAAGTTATTTTGGATATTTTTATTTTATGTTCAATATTCAACAATCTTTGTCGTTATTTAATGCATGCGAATTTCCTTGACTTACCGTCATTCAACACACTTGTGCTGAAACTATATTCTGCTTGAGTCGGTCCTGCGTCGTTTCGAGCCATGATATGAAGGCGGTACCAAGTTCCCGGGTTCAGCCCATCAATCTCGAAAGGCTCCGCCTGCATGAGCACGTGATCAGACACCAATATCCAGTCTTTTTCAGCTTCCATTCTGTATTGTATGACGAAGAAAGTGATAACACAACCTCCATCGTTCCATTTGCTTAAATAGAGCACTGCGTGGGTTGCATTGGCTCGCAAGAAAGAACTCTGGCTTGGCGCGATGGGGGCTGAAAAAAAGAAACAATATAATAGTAGTTTAAATAAAATGTTAGGAAAGTTTGATAATATAGATAACATAAGCTATACCCAAAATCTGTACATACATAAAAAAAAGTAAATAAATGTCTTGATAGCATATTTCGATTGTTTTATTTTAAATTTATTCTTAAATGTATATCAGCAATAATTTAAAAATGTATTCAATATCATCACAATGCGTGTATGTGTATGGCAATGAAAAGGATTAATGTAAACTATTCCTTAAGAAATATGCTTAAAAAAGTATTAAAATTAGGAAAAAAAACATTATATAAAAATAAAATTTATATTGCCTGAAGATCTTTCTCAGTGCGATTTTTGGAAGTATGTCACTGCATCTGTATACGTGTGAGCATGGAATTTGAAAATGTTTTCAGCTAGACTGATGAAAATTAGTACATGTCTTATAGCAAAATCTATTAAATTTTGTACGAAATGAATTCAGAGAAAGTTTTTGTCTTCCAAATTTTTCACTCAGTTCGATTTTTGGATTTTTGGAAGTATGTCAGCACATCTGCATACGCGTGAGCACGAAAACTCAAAAACGTTTTCAGCTAGACTTATGAAAATTGGCATATGTCTTTTAGACAAATCTATTAAATTTTGAACGAAATGAATACAGATAAAGTGTTTCCTTCCAAATTAATTTAAGCTAATGAATGCAGCTAATTAGGAACAAAATTTGGTTCTCATAATTTGCATCTAAAATGCAAGAACCGATCAAATTTGAAAAAGTAGTCCATGTTGGCCGCCTCGCGGTTTGCATTTTCATAAATATGTAAATGAAATTGCAATAGCTTAATTATAAGGAATTTGTTATTTTATTTTCTGACTATGATTGTAGCTCTTCAGTAAATTTTGGTTTCAAACCGTTATAATAAAGAAGTCCAAAATTCCACGTTTGGTTTTGAATTTTTTCTGTGATAATCAGAAATTATTCCTTAAAAAAGTCTAGATCACTCGTTAAAAGGTTATTTCGTAATTATTGTTAGCCAATAACAACGCAATTATTGGTAGCTAATAATACTCAAGAACGAGTTTTAGTGAATAAACGAGAAAATTTCAATCAGGCTTCTCCCTCGATTTTTTTTAATCATACTAATCTTAGAAATACAAAACACGATCTAAATTTTTTTAAGCTATGAAAGCACTGCATTTTTAAAACAGAGAATAGAAACAAATAATAAGCAGTGCCGCCAGAAAAAAGAATTAGAAGAAATTAGATAGTTACAATAAAACATCATTATTCCTCATTTTTTACAACTGCATTATGAATTTTTAGGATTCCTAAAATGTTTATATATGATTATCATTTGACATTTTATTGGCTGGTATATTTGTATAGCTTTTATTAACTTTATTAAGGATAAGAAATTGAAAATTACATGACAAATAATGAAATTAATGATTATCTTCACATCGGTTCAAAACCTATGTGCATATTACGCTTATAAGAAATTGAATTTCTTCCATTTAATTTATATTATTTTTTATTAAATAAAATTTTATCTATATCAGAGAAGATACAGCAAGATAAATAAATAATTTATCTACAGTAATATCTAAGAGCACAGTGGCATTAATAAGTTTTCTAATATTAATACTCAAAATATGGGTAAACAATTTTTTATCTTAGGAGATATAAATTTTGCATGTATAAAATCATAAACTAATAGTAATTAATATGAGTTTGCAACAAATGTCGTTTTTCCAATTTCCTTTAAAAAGAGCCAAATTGCTATTTATATTAATTGTTTTTAACAAATTATTAACTTCTGTGAAAATTTATAAGTTAAATTCGTCAGAATGAGGCATCAGGTTGAGATAAAAAAACGTTACAATAATACTCAATTGTTAAGATATTTTAACTTTCTTAATATCAAATGCATTCGGCCAAGTGTTCTATACACGGAAAAAAAATTATTTGCTCGGTAGTGGCATTTTTTTTCTAATGAAATAACACGCCCTTGATTTATATATTATTCAAGTAGTTAAATTGTATTAAAACAATTGAGCCTCTTATATATATTTAAGAGTTTGATTCTTGAAGAGTTTAATTAAAATGGACTAGCAAAGTAAATGTTTCTGTTCCAAAGAATTGAAAAACTGGAAACAAAAATGATAAAAACAACAGATAGAAAGTAAAATTGAAATAATTATTTTTAAAAATTAAAAGTTCAGTTGACCTAATTGGTATTGCATTAAATAAAAATATTTCTGTTTGTGTATGTGTGCCCTTTTATTTTGATATTCTGAAAATCTTTTACAGAATGACAGCATTTTTTTTTTTTACATTTACCTGATCCATATTATCTATTAAGCTTTATTTTGCCTCTTTATATCTACAGAGCATTCTTTAGAAAGGGATGCAGAAGAACAGATAGACATTCGTCTAAAAATTGAATGATATAAAAACATAAGGTATTAGAAAACATAAGGATGCCTGCAATCAAAACAAGTGAATCCACCATAAAATAGTACAAATCTACCATTAATTGACGTTTTTCAAATTACTTTTGTAATTTCTTTTATTTTTTTTCAAAAGAAATCATTTTTTCGCTTAGTGATGGTATCAAAATTTGAAATGAGCTTTTATTTTTAAAATGAAACAACAAAATCTCATCTTCAATGTATTTTTTTAGAAATACTTAAATATTTTTAACTTTCTAAAAATTATCATCCTTTATATTTGTAAACAGCTGCTTTTTAAAACTTTTTAATACTTGTTAGTACTTCATTATGGATTTGTATCATTAAACTCACATTTTTACTTTGAATTTAAAAAAATTTTCGGCAATTCAGAAATTTTAAAATTTAATCAGTTGATTACTACATCGCTTATATTTTATGGGTTTAACCTCGGTTTGTATTATTTATAGTACAAACCTTAAATTAAGCCATATGTCGAGTGCCCTATGTCCTTACATGGCTCTAGTGCCAATAAACCCTACATGCTTACTTAACTAACTAAAGGTGAATTTGTATCTGAATTAAAAAAAAAAAGTTGTGGCGTAAAGTATATGGCCAGGACAACTTTATAAATCAAATTAAATGTTTTATATATGAATAGAATTAATATTTTCGAAACTCTTCAATATATTGTAGCTGAATTTTTATAGAGATTAAAAGACATACTCAGAAATTAATAAAATAATTCGCAGTTTATATTTCTTCTCCTGTCTTTAGAACAAACTTTAAAAAAAAGGCATGCGATAATTTAATTTCAACAAAGTTAAAGAAAAGTAAAAATAAGCAATTCTTTAAAAAATGTTGAAAAAGACAGCTTTATGATTGATGATAAAGAAGGAAAAAAAACTTTCATTAATTTTGAGGTTACAGTCAAGGACTTCTAATAATTTAGTAGATGGGTGAAGCGTTATCAATCATTTTGCGGCTGAATAATTAAAGAAGCAACGGAAGAAGAATAACGGCTGGACATACTTCGAAAGACATAACAAACTTTTAATCCTGTTAAAAATCTGAGAAAAATAAAGGATAACTTCTTTTCATTTCACGCAGGACAAAACAAGGAACCTTTGGAATTTATTTATAATTCCTTGAAGTTTAAAATATACAAATTATTCTTATATAATACACATAACTGTATATTTTTATCAGCTTCAAATGTTTCTTTCATTTATTAAAGTATTAATTTTCATAAAAATGTCAAAACAGTATTAAATAGATCAGTTTCAATTTTACTGTGGAATTTTAAATTTGGCTTTTTTATTTCTTGCATTCACAATTTTACATGCAGTTGGAATAGTTATCTTGCAATTGCAAAAAAGAAAAAAATGTTTCTTTCTTTGTTTATGCATCTTAAAATTTCAATATTTAATGCTCGAAAAATTTAGGACACATTAGTGAAAATTTGATTGATATCGTTTTACCTTTGGAGCAAAATAATTCAATATTAAAAATAACTTATTAAAACAGTACTAAATTTTGATTTTTTTTTATTTTAATAAAATTTATGTAATAAAAAAACAATTTTTTAAGTTAAATACAATTTTTTGATGGGTTGTTTTATTAATAATTGAATTTTCATATCACAGTAGCTATTGCAGTATCTAACTTTATTATATTATATATTTTCCTTCATATTGTCTTTGTTTATTCCCTAGATATATAGATTAAGTGTGCAACTGGTAATTGTTTCGTAACGATAAAGAGCAAAATAAAGGTTTGAAAAAAATTTACCATCTTCCCTAAAAGCATGGGAAGATGAGATATAGAAGCTATCTGCAAAATTATACTAGGGGAGAAATGATTTTTATACATTAGCATTTCGGAGTAAAGCTTGCATTGATTTTTAAAGTTGAATTATTCCTTCTGTTAATGGATGCTATCAAATTACAAATGTTGAAGGTCAAGTAAATCATAAGGTCAATCTCTAAGGTCGAGTGAATCATGTGTTTCGCATATTTATGTTCCGCATGATACATTTCTTTCTTTCTAAATGCTATTGTGCCATATATTAAATATATAATTAATAAAATGTAATAAAAATATTTTTTCAATATTTTTCATAGTAAATGCTTAGTGCAGTTTTAAATATTTCTATATGGTGAATCATATCTTTAAAACAATTATATAATTATATTAACTAGACCAATATAAGATTTTAATGGAATCGTTTTTAAATTTAACTAAATTTGCAATTTATTATGGTGTAAACATTTTCAAGATATTAAATTATGAATGTAAGCAAATACGCTTTTGAATATCTGACTCAATAGAAAATAATTTAAATCAAAAACATTTTTTTAATAAAATTATTTATAGAAATTTGTTAACAGACATGTCATTCCTGAATTTTAGATTTGAATAAAAAATTTTAATAGAAAATATCAAAATCCCAAATCTTAAAAAAAATATCATAAATTCAGCAATGAGTCCTTTTGCTTGTGTTCTCTGTCAAATGAACACAACACTATTTCCAACCATTATATATGTGTTATTTATTTATTATTTATTTGTATATTATTAATATATTATTAATAGTTTAATGGCCGGTTCTGGATCAGAGGTAGCGCGTTTTCCTCGTGTTCTGGGAGTTCTAGGTTCGAGTCCCGGTTCGGGCATGGTTGTGATATCTGTGAGATGTGTGGCTGGGCCCCCTGTAAAAAGCGGTTGTGCAAGCGAAAGTGTGATGAGTGTGTAGATAAGTCGTACTCGTGGCCCTAGTTGGTGCTACTTCGAAAACAAGAGACGCTCATAAGGCTTAAAAGTACTGATGCTTTCGTCAGCGGGGCTTGTTCGATGGTAAGTGCAACAACAAAACTGAAATAATGCTAAGTTCACAAATCTTAAAACAAGGTTATAAAAATAATAGTGCGTGTATCTATCAGCACTGACAATTGTGTAAACCCAATAATAATGAAAATGATTATATGTTTGCTATCCACACATTTATTTGAATCTCTTTATTAAAACATTTCAAACATTGATGTTAAAATTTTAAAAAAACAATAATAGTAAATTGAGTATTTTAAGGATCAAGAATACCTACCTACCCCCAGTGTCTTGGCTGTCACAGCGTCGCTTGGAAGTCCTTCCCCAACTTCGTTAAATGCTGTCATGTAAAAATGATACCGAGTACCACATTGTAAATTTTCGAATGCGTACTCCCTTTTGTTGCTAGGCACTTGGATTTCCTGCCAACCACCGAGCTCCCGTTTGAAATGCAAATGGAATCCTAAAGTTTTTTCAAAATTAATTTAAAATATTGGTATGTAAGCAAAATAAGAGAGGGATATTTCATGAATAGAATTCTGTAATTCCTGTGTAAGTGAATAATATTAGATTCTGTAATTTAATGAATAAAAAAAATCTTTAATTAATATACAAATGAAAAAATTAGATTCTGTAATTTGATGAATAAAATAAATTCTGTAATTTCTGTATAAATGAATAAATTAGATTCGGTAATTTAATGAATAAAAAAATTCTGTCATTAATTTACAAATGAAAAAATTATATTGTGTAATTAATGAATAAAAAAAATCTGTAATTAACATACAAATGAAAAAATAGATTCTGTAATTTAATGAATAAAAAGCATTCTGCAATTAATATACAAATGAAAAAAAATTAGATTCTATAATTTTATGAATGAAAAAAATTCTGTAATTAAGAAACAAGGTAAAAAAATCGATTTTGTAATTTAATGAATAAAATTATTTTAATTAATATACAAATGAAAAAATTAAATTCTGTAATTAATGAATAAAATAAATTCTGTAATTTAATAAATAAGATAAATTTCCTAACTGCTGTATAAGTGAATAAAATTCGATTCCGCGATTTAATTAATTAATGAATTCTGTAGTTGCTGTTTAACTGAATAAAATTATATTCTGAAATGTGATGAGTAAAATAAATTCAGCAGAAAACAGAACTCTTTTTAAGGACATTTAAATAACGCTACATCGCAATGAGGAAACAAAATACTGCTTGGTATCTGGTGTAACTAAAAGAGTTAATAATAATGAATGCTACTACAATTCTTTCAAAACAATATAAATAAATATTATAAAATATATAATTGATGCACTTTTAAACTGGTGCTTAAACTTAGCAATGTAATTATTTTTAATATTGTATAAATAATTTGTAATAGGTTTGATGAACTAATTAGAATTTTTTTTAATCAACTCTTTTGGAAGCAACAAGGGGATAGCTTAAGAAAAACCTCTTCGATTTGAAGCACATTTAGACAAAGAGAACGATATCCGAACTGTCACTTTTCCATTCAAAGATTGGTGGCATATTAAATATATATATCGATAGATTTAACACGCACTGAACAAAATGGACTGTCTTTGGAATCAAGTATTAAATCTATTACCGTTGAGTTCAGTTTGTGCCCTAACTTCATTTGCATGTAATATTTGCCTCATCTTAGCAATTTCACAGAAGAAAATATGAAAAGAAATAGCTCATTATTGCATTCATATACAGAGTTAAAAAATTACAAATAGTCATGTAAATGCCAAGAAAACGATTTAAAAATATTTAGAAAAAAATGTAGCTATTAGAAAGATTTTTATTCGTCTGGCAGAAAAAAATGGTAAAAATTATTTTACTTACCCTCAATTGGGCTTGAACTAGTTGAACGTATTTCCCACTGAACTTGAATGCTAGTGTGTGTTGTTGTCATAACATTCATAATAGGATTCGTTGGAGGATCTAAAAAAATGATGAATAAAAACAATTTTCATCCATTTCAAGAAATTAAAATAGTTCATGCGAGTTCTTAAATTCCAAGTTTCATTAGCTAATTCATTAGTATTTTGAAATGTATTATTATTCAATTGAACGCAAAAGAAACTGTTGTTAACTTCTAAATGATATGTATTTTCATCTAACAATGCTTTTTATAGATGAGATGAAATAGCCCCTTAGATTACTGTTATTGGGGGAAAACAAATAAACATTAAACCCATTTTTATCTGGTAGATAAGTCATCGCTCCAACATTTCAAGGAGAAAAAAAAGAAGAAAAGAAAAGAAAAACCGTTCCAGAATTTGCTCTTCAGACATTGAAGAATCTTCAAAGGGGGGCATCATTATTGTCCACTTCTTTACATGGAGGGGGACCTATCGCCGAAAATTGAAGATCATTTAACCTCAATAAAAATTTTTCAGCATTCTTACGTATTCTTTTTCTTTGTGTTTACGTGTTTTAAATATCAGATTATTTCTTACGAAAAAAATTTATTCAGGTCAAATGACCTCCTCGGTGGTCAGTAATTGATTGTCCTTGATTAGGATACAATGGGATCTACTAAAGAAAGAATTGTTTTGAAGGACAAAGCAGGACTTCGTGACTGTTTTGAGCAATTTTAATGCTGTTAACTTTAACTTGCTCTTTCTGAAAGAGAATCTACAAATAGCTATAAAAAGAAAGTATATCTAGTCGGACCTTAAAAAAGGATAGGGTTATAAAGTTCATGATAACGAGTCTTATTTCAAGATATTTAATATTTATCTACTATATTATGTATTATTTATTGCCTTTTTTAACATGCAGATCTGAAACATATATTTACACTGATTCCATTAATGGATATTAACAATTGTTTTTAGTTAAATTTGTCAGTTATTATTGATTAAATATTGCTCTCAATCTTTATTATTATTAATTTTATCAAACTTTGAGATCATAGATGATAATTGGCTAAATGTATTTACGAACGTTTACATTTATTCTTTACATTTTTATATATCTAAAAAGTAATAGAGAATAAAACTTTCTGATTAAATTTGAGTTTTTTAAAAGAAAAATGTAATTATTCAGCAATAAGTTTCAAGGACATTTTTTCTTACCATTATCTTTAGTCTTGACCTTGATTTCATCCGATGGTGGCCCCGCGCCTCGCCTGTTGAAAGCTTGAACAATGACGCTATACGTTGTAACACGTTTCAAGTTGGTGATGAGGCATTCGTTTCTGAAGGCATCCGTGATTTCTAACGTCTTGTATGTATATGGTTTAGAGGATCCGTGGATTTTGTAGCCTACGTAGTATCCTGCTAGGGGACCATTTTGTAAGGTTGGTGCTGGAGGCTGAAATGCATCAATAAAAAAAGAATTCATTTTGAAATCTGAATAATTTAAATACATAAAAAATACGGCAGTTAAAATACGCCAATTTATAATTTGCAATAATTTACTACATAAAAGTTCATAATATTTAAAAACAAAAATGTATCAATATGCCGAAGCGATTTATTGTACTTATATCATTGTGTTATTATTTCTTTTTATAATTCAATATTAATTCATTCGAGTGTGATTATAATAGCTACATATCGAGATGTATTAGTTTCCAAAAAACCTTATGTATTCTATTTAGTATATAACGAATAAATTTTGTGGGATTAAATTTTTCACCATTTAAAATAATATTAAAATATTAGATTTTGAGATAATAGTTTTATCCTATCCATAATTATATTTAATAGGGGCACTTCAGATATAGAAATGAAGTGATTTCTGCATTATGATTGTTTCTCACTGTTCTGGTGAAGTCAGAAATGGTTTTGGGTCGACTGATGACAAGAATACTTTCTACTGGAAGAAAAGTATTGTAGTTGGTAATGAGACCTTAGCAATCGTCCACAGTTATCATCTTTTTTATTCGAGTCAATCATATTTTTTAGTTTGTCTTATAGCAGGCTGTTGTTGATTTTCTTAAATTACTTTGTTAATTTTAAAACTTAATTTAAAAGGATAGTTTACATTTTTGTTGCTTTAACATTACTCAAATGAAATATTTATTTTCTCAACGCAACTCGATAAATGCAAAAGGTTGTACTAATCAGAATGGTGAAAGATGTTCGAATATTTTCAATTGCTTTATGGAAATACATTATGCTAATATA